>JAUUDZ010018438.1:0-11356 GCA_032361705.1 Panulirus versicolor | reverse complement strand
AGAGAGAGAGAGAGAGAGAGAGAGAGAGAGAGAGAGAGAGTTTGACCCTAGGTGCTGCGAGCAGTTCCCCACATACTCCCTTGTGGCCCAACACAGAGACGTGACCCTCAGGTGCACACGTGAAGAATCATCATTCGTCCATCGGCGATTTTAAGGACTGACACTATCGCACTTGGAGGAGAACGGCGGGGAACACACACACACACACACACACACACACACACGGGACCTCGTATGAGTCAGAATGGAATGGATGGAAGAACAGGGAGAATATGGCTCGTTCATGTACGGTCTAGATATACTGGACAGGAGTCAATGTTATGACGTTGTAGTGTATCTTATCAGAAAAGAGCACCCACCAGGTCTCAATCAGGTCACACACACACACACACACACACGCACACACACACACACACACACACACACACACAGCAACACTCGGTTAAAAAGAAGATAAAGAAAAAGGAAAAATCAAGACTCCTGCATAATCCCAGATCAAGAACTTTCTCTCCTCGTATAAACAACGCGATTCCATATTGATGTGCGGGAGGAGAGTGTTTGAAAGTCTTATACCAGCGACGGGACTTCCTGTTTATCAGCGGGTGTTGAGTGACGCGCCCCTCGCTACACTATCATTGACCAACACGCCGCGTCAGTTCCCAATGAATCCGCCGGGAGGGAGAGTGTGTGTGTGAGGGTGCGTGGCCCGGGCCAGCCCTGAATAATGCACTCGGCTACAATGTTGACACTTGTAGGTCGGACACACACTCCGCGACGCAACACATAATTTACGACGCGTATTATCTCCGCCTGATAACCGGGAAGCTGTCAGAAAATTGGGGCTTCAAACGGGGGGAGCAATTTTCCGAAATTGGTACGACGAAGACCATGTTTATAGCCGCCAATGTTAAACCTGCATAAGAATGGCTCCTGTTAAAAATACCACGCTTGTGATGGATCTCTTCAGATGTACCTCATCTTTACAGAGAGAGATTCGCCTTCACGCTCTAGCATAACGTCTGCCACAATGTTATCAACGAGAGAATGGGAGAAAAAATATATTATCCCCCCATGAGGTGTCGCAAGCTTGATATAGCTGGGTCTCTCCCGAGCTGCGTCGTATTTGGCAATGATTTCATCTCATTTCATCCTTCCTCTCCCACTCTCATCCTTCCCCACTCATCCTTTAAAGCCCTCTCCTCTCCCTCTGGTCTCAAGAAGAAATGATCAATTAGTCAGAGACGTGCAAGTGGATTCTTATATAGACGAACGTAAAGTAACGCGTTCTGGTGCTGAAAACATACGTCAGGAACACATAACACTTGGTGAACCGTGATTACAAGGGAGACAAAATACACGGAAATAATTACCAGTAATGACCTAAAGCCCAGGAAAAGTGCCTAGGTGCAAGGAAAGCCCTGCCTACCAGCACATAATACAGCCAACACGTTCCCAGGAGTCACAGTTATAAAAACAAGCCACAAGATAAAGGATGCAACACTTGCCCTTCATAACGCCCTGGTCAGACCTCACTTGCAATAACCTGCTCAGTTCTGGTTAGTAAACCTGATCAGAGGTGAAGAATACCTAGAACGAATTCAACGCAGCGTAACCGAATTAATCCTTATACTAGTAAGGAAAAACACAAAACCGTAAAATTATTCTCTCCGGTACGTTGTCGGAGGGAGTGGAGGGTGGGGAGAGCATTGGCTTTTCTATCCTTTTCTTCTGCTGCTTATAAAGGGACGACAACTTTTTCAGTAATCTTAAGACCAGACCACCTCGCATAGACCCCGGGGCCTGTGTGGCCTGTGAATCTAAATAAAAAGGGAAAAATAATCTGACTCGAGAAGTAATAGAAGGCGTCAAAATACCAGACAATATCGACAACATAAACAGAAAAAATAAGAAATTCTCCACTTTATAAAAAGATTCAGCGACTTACAAATAATGGTATGAAGATGATAGTTAAGAAATGAAACAGTAAGTTGGGCAAACTTTTTTTTTGTCAGCAGTTGAGTTGCAGAACACTGGAACAAACTGCAAATATGCAAGGAACACAAAGACTTTCAAATCAAGGCTACAGAAATAATGCCACAGAGTATGCTATCAGGTATCAATCCTGCCTCAAGAGGTGCCATATTACCCAGTCTTTCAGAGTTCAGCCCTAAGTGCAGCCACTTGTTAAACTGGTAGGGAACTTTTCCCCAATCACACTTTCCTACAAAATTTCTACGGTAGTAGACTCTCGTTATATATGCTGTTTTTGTCATCAATCTTTTTCCTTGCTGGGAGCTGAGTCGGATCGAGAGGCGGGTGGTGAGGTGTCCTTTGCTTTACTGTCTTGTTCCTACAATCATCTTGGTTTATGAAGCAGATAACCTCGTCATGGACCATTCGGTCTCCTGTTATCTGTCCTTCCCATGTACTCACTACCCCCTCCCCTCCCCCCTTCACCTCCCTGGCCTTCTCGCCTCCACTCTCACTATCCTATATTTTTCTCCTCCCTCTGCTTCAGTCCTTCCTCTGCTTCACTCCTCCTTCTGCTTCAGTCCTCCCTGTCTTCGTTTGTCTATGTCTTGCTGTTCCTCTCACTCGCTTTTCCCGCCTCATCCTTTGCTTTCCCTTTCTCCCGCCCCTTTCTACCTACTCTCGTCGTAGGTAGGTAAGTAGGTAGGCCGGTAGGTAGGTAGATAGGTAGACAGACAGGCAGATAAGTAGGTAAACAGGCAGGGAAGTAAGTAGGGAGGGAGGCAAGAAGGTAGGTAGGTAGGTATGTTCGTCGGTAGACAGATAGGTAGACTCTGTCCCTCCATTTGCGTCAAGCTGCCACCGCGGAACCCGGACAACAACAACGGAAGCAAACGTACTTACAAGGCCATAAAACGCGGCTTCAATTACCGCGGCTCCAGCGACGTGCTCCACCACGTGATGAGGGGACCCTGCTGACTGAACCCCCCCGGTCCCGCTTGGCCGGGGGGAGGGGGGGGTGATGGGTGGGTTGTTGGTGATGGATGTGTGGTTAAGGATAGGGTGATGGGATGATTGTTGGTGATAGGCTGACGGCCGGATAGTTGGCAATGGGTTGGTGGCAATGGTTGCTGGGAGGGAGATGTCTCGCGTGGATGGGTGGTAATGGGGATGATGAGTGATAAGGATGGTGATGGGTAGTTGGCGGGTGAGGTGACGGGCTGGTAGTAATGGATGATGGAGTTTGGGTAGAGATGAGGCTATGGATGGAGGGGTACCCACCCATATCGGCGGGGATGGGTTGGTGATGGGGTATCGGTACTGGTGACCGGAGGCAGAGGGTTGATGAGTGGCTATGAGTGGAGATGGGGAGATAAATTCATGTTGTTTACTTCTGGTGTAGGGTTAATGGGGTCCAGGTGATAGGATGATGGGAAGAAGTGTTGGGTGTGTTCAGGTGACGGGGAGAGATGGCAGTGAGGGCGGGTAGAGGAGATAGGTGATGGGGGTGTGAGGATGAAGATGAGTGAGCGAGTATTGAGGTGAAAATGATGGGCAGTGGTGATGGGGCACATGCCACGGAGAAGGGGGATGTTAAGGAGTAAGATGATGATTGTGATGGGACGATGCTTACGGCAAGGTGTTGATGAGGTGACAGTGATGGAGGAATGGTGATGAATAAATGGTGATAACGGGGTTTTGAGGGAAGGTGATGACGCGACTGTGATGAATGACTGGTAGGGATGGGAACATGAAGTAAATGTCTATGACAGAAACGTGATGGGAAGGCTGTGACAAGATGATGAAGGGACGACAGTGATGGGAAGGTGATGAAGGAATGGTGACGGGATGGTGACTGGATGAGTGGCAAAAAAAAAAAAAAAAAATGACACGACGTGATATTGCTAACGGGAGGGTTTTGTCAGATGATAAGAAAATGAAACAGAAGATGGAAGAGGCAAGAAATTTCATATGGGAAGGATGGGAAAGGAATGACGAGTTACAGTAACTAGGAATTAACACCTACTACTACTACAACTATTAATAATAATAGTAATGCTAATACTACTATTACTACTGCTACTAATCATAATGATAATAACTATAATAATGATACCCCAGGATCGTACCGTATCGTCGTATCCATGTGTCGTACCGTTATGTTCAAGAGTCGTATCGACGTGCTCAAGGATCGTACCGTCATACTCAAGAGCCGGACCGTCATATTCAAGGATCGTACCGTGGGTGCTCTATGGTCGTCCCGCCGTCCTCAAGGGTCGTACCGTCGCGCTCCGGTCATACAGCCGTCCTCAAGGGTCGTACCGTCGTGCTCCGGTCATACAGCCGTCCTCAAGGGTCGTACCGTCGTGCTTAACGGGTTAACCTATCCTTCTGACCGTCCACTCTTCGTAAAAACAATTTGTCTCTGTTCTTCCCACCTCATACCATATATGCCTTATTTAGAACCTGAACATACAGTCCTATATCATACTGGGTACTCACAAATGCTCCGAGATAATCAAAATTAAAATCTCCCGATGACACTCAAGTCACAGAAGTGCAAAAGTATGCCCTACTCGAAGCCTTGTCCGTTGAATAGACAAAAATGATAAGATTGCTGAGAAATACACCGGGGGTTAATTTGATCTTAGCTGTTTGTAGACTCGACTCTTGAGAATTTACCGGCGGAGTGAGAGGCGATGTGCAAGGAAAGACGAAATCATAACGGTCAATCCTAGCGTGGTAGGTTGCCTTTCAGAAACTATAGGAAGAAGCTGCCCAGAGCAGCGGCTGTAATAATACCCCCAGAACAGAGAGACGGAAGCAACACCACGGTGGATAAAGAGGGACGGCTTGAAGAGAAGTGTTAGAAGAAGAGTTGATGAGACAAGAATGATTTGATTTCACTAGGGGTGAAGAGTGGTCAAGATCCACCCCAGACGTGAGATCAGCACTCAGGACCAGTAGAGATGGAGCAGCTGTGCTGAAGAACAATATTTCCGCCACCAGTCCCACACTCCCTTAGCTTCTGGGAAGCAGATCTTGTGATGGTCGTCATGTAAGGTTTCCAGGATCGAGTGAGGGACATGCTTATGCCTAACACGTTACTGCTGTTGATCTGTTGTGTTTTCAAACTCAATGGTAGAAAACAAGTGAGATTGAGGGGATTTTGTGTGGCCTGCACTAATGAAGAATGCAGATACAAGCGGCAAGGGTTAGAACCCTGAGGGACATCACTACTGACAGGATCATAAGGACACGTTGCTGTTCTAGAACGAATGAAAAGGACACCATGCTGTACAGAACGGACATTCCGGAGAGCCAAAAGAAAGAATTTCGAAAAAGATGAAACTTGTGCCACACTCTGCCAAATGTTTTCATGATGTCGGGAGCCACTATTATTCTTATTCTTATTTTTATTATTATTATTATTACTATTATTATTATTATTATTATTATTATTATCATTATTATTAGTATTCTCATTATTACGGCGGAGAGATGAAGAGGACGTTAGGAGGGTGGTGTTAGCAAGCTACTGACAGAAGGGTTTTAACAAGAAAAAAAAAAAAGAAAGACGGTTGAAGAGAAAGGTGATGTGAGGAAGGTGGAGACAGGAAGAGAGTGACGATAGGATGAAGCAAGGAGGCGCGTCGGAGGTGAAGACAGTCGATGGTGACAGGAAGGTGGCGATAGCAAGAGAGTGAGGGGAAAACAGAGCATTGGGGAGCGGTAATGGTGATGACGACGGGAAGGTGATGATGTCAAAACATCAACGTTAACATTTAGGGAAGGCGTCGACGGGGATATAATGACGGGAAGGTGGTGACGGGAAAACAGTGACAAGGTAAAATAATGACGGGAAGGTGATGACGGGGGGAAAAAGAAATAATGACGGGAAGGTGTTTGCGGCCGCAACAACACAGAAGATGAGAAGACGAAGCCGACATGGCCAGGAGGAGGAGGAGGAGGAGGAGGAGGAGGAGGAGGAGGAGGAGGAGGAGGAGGAGGAGGAGGGACGACAAGAGAAAACTCCCGCGGTGCGCGGAGCAAGGCGCCGGCCGACGGATGTCCGCTCCACACCAACATTCGGGTTTACGGCTCTTTTATTATGTGTAATTTCGGGCATAATTGTCACACTCTATGACGAATTATTAGCAGCGGTCGTAAGTCCGCCCAGCCACCGCTGTTAAAACTCCATGAGCGTATAATTCCCCATAAATTACGGGATGAACATATGTAAATGAAATTCTGTGATGTTTATGAAATTATAATTTAGCCCCAGATGGCTCCTAAAACACATATAAAACCGCACAAAAAACACCGACTCGGCGAGGAAGCAACATCACACCCGTCACCATTGCTGCTAGAGCCAAACCTAAACCAGTCTCCAGGCAAAAGGCACAAAGTTCACCTAGAAATTGTGCTTTGCTTTGTTGTCCTGTTGTGTGTGTGTGTGTGTGTGTGTGTGTGTGTGTGTGTGTGTGACCCATGCTTCCTACAATAGGTGACTGACCCATGCTTCCTACACTAGTGGTGATTGTGACCCATGCTTCCTACACTAGTGGTGATTGTGACCCATGCTTCCTACACTAATGGTGATTGTGACCCATGCTTCCTACACTAGTGGTGATTGTGACCCATGCTTCCCACACTAGTGGTGACTGTGACCCATACTTCGTACACTAGTGGTGATTGTGACCCATGCTTTCCACACTAGTGGTGATTGTGACCCATGCTTCCCACACTAGTAGTGATTGTGACCCGTTTCCTATACTAGTGGTGATTGTAACCCATGTTTCCCACACTAATGGTGATTGTGACCCATGCTTCCCACACTAATGGTGATTGTGACCCATGCCTCCCACACTAGTGGTGATTGTGACTAGTTCTCTTTCCTGTGTTATCAGGTTTGTGTCTATTTGGTTTATCAAAAAAGGTTTAGAAGATGATCAGAGATCGTGATGGCCACAACTACATCGACCTGAATTTTCTCAGTTGCTATCGTGCACTAATCTGTCTTGGCTGTCTTAACTCCCTCCCTACAGAACTCATCAACCCAAATTCGATCCTCCATACAAACTAGCCAGTGATGGTACACCTAGCTTTGATCCTACAACACATACTAGCCAATCATGGTCCACCTAGCTTCGATCCTGCAACACAATCTAACCAATCATGGAACACCTAGCTTTGATCCTGCAACATAAAACTAGCCAATCATGGTTCACCCAGTTTCGATCCTGTAACACAATCTAACCAATCATAGTTCACCCAGCTTCGATTCTGCAACATAATCTAACCAATCATGATACATCAACATATCTTGATCCTGCAACACAAACTAGCCAATCATGGCCTTCGTATCTTCGGTATTACTTCGAAATAACATGAGGAAATGTTTTAATATACGGGCAACGGCGTAAGGGTTTTTGGTTAAAGAAAATGTCCTTTATGTAACACACACACACACACACACACACAATAAATGGGTCCAACGAGTTTAAAACGTCCTACCTGGACTGTACAAACAGGTAATGATACACACACCTGGCACTTAGCATAGGCTAGTGTGTAAATAAATGAATGAAGAGATAACGATTAATTGGATTTCGGCAGCCCACCATTCAGCTGAAAATACACAGTCGAGGTATTACGGATATTACAGAACTGGAGGGCCATCAAGTAGGTCATCAAGTAGTTACCAGTTAACTAATCATACATGAGTTTAACATTAGGGTGCGCTGGTTATCTCCACACTTGGATAAGCACATGGGTGAGGTACATTTAGACAACCAAGGTGGCAGATACACAGGGATGTTTACAGAAAGAATGGTATGGTTTAAACATTATGAACCTGACTGGACATTAAGTGAATAGGTATAGTAATACAGTAGCTGACACACCACAAAGCCTGACAGATAACGGAGCTGTTCACTTGCATAGTTATGCACCTGTTCATGAAGTGTTCATGAAGTTCACAATGGCAGGTATAGGACCGTTCTTACATCTGTCTGCACGAGCTCTGACGGGAACAAGTCGATTGTGGTGAAGGTGGGCGGACCGAGGGGGAGGGGTGTCGGGGTGTCTGAGGAGGTCTCTCTGATGGGGGAAGGTGGGAGGGGGGGGGTTAGAGGTTTATTGCCAAACTATCTTGTGAGCTGCCGGTGTTGGTCGGAGACGGTGGACAGGTTTAGCAATATGAGGGCCTCTTGGTTGGTGGTGTAAGAAGGACCGAAGGTGATTCTACATTCCCTTTTCTGCACTCTTTCTAGCTGGTCCCTCTATGTAGCTGTCAGTGAGGAGGATCAGGCTAGGGAGGTGCAAATGAGCTTCAACAGGATAAAGATGGTAAATGTATTTCTTAGCTCAGCTGGTGGGCGCCTAGTGATTCAGTCGGCGGAGAAGGTACAGAAGGTATGAGTAAGATTTGGTGATAGTACTGACATGACTTCTAGTTTTAACCGACGTCTATTTTGACACTAAGAAGTCAGAAATCTATGCCTACCTCCTGAAGGAGGTCAGGGACTAGTGTGACGTCTGTGGGGTAGGATGTTGTCTGCACCTAGGTTGATCTGCATCATCACAGTCTTAGTGTAGTTGATGGTGATGCCGTTGGCCGTAGTGCTGAAGGGCAATGGAGTCGGGAGAGTTGTTGTCGATAGTGTTGCCGAAGGTGGTGTCGTCCACGTACTTCCAGCGTTTGTTTGTATCTTTCAGGGCGTCATAAATAAAGAGCGGCCCCGTCTTGGTGCCCTGTGGTACACCGTATGATAGGGGTAGTGATGCAAATGTGGCTCCCCTAAAGCGGATGATATAGCGTAGCACAGTCAGAAAGTCTGCCAGACATGAGACGAGACACCCGTGCGTGTGTGTGTGTGTGTGTGTGTGTGTGTGTGTGTGTGTGAGTGTGTGTGTGTACCTCAGACGGAAGGTGCGACATTGTTTAAACCTGTAGGGATTTATATGTCTGATAAAGTTGTCCTCAGACAGGGACATGGGGCATAAGAATATCACCAAGCACGAGAGGCTGAGGACCACGACTGAGTACTTGCCCATGGGCCCGATGACGTCCAATATCTCATCGTAGTTAAGTTCCTTGCTCATCTTGGCACATCCAATGGCCAAGCAAAAGCCCAGCTAACTTAGCAGCAGTTCAACGTTGAAAACAGTTTCCCCTACAGAGAGTATCTTCTGAGAACGAAGTTTCACCAAGTATGTATTAAAGAGTCTTGCCAAGATGAGATGGTTCCAGGCTGAGGGATACGATCGCCGATATGGTAATGTTGAGGTCCTGAGATGTGGGAGAACGACTCCCTCTCACACAAGCTCTTTATAAAGTGAATGTTAAATGGCGAGAATTGTGACGCAAGTCTTTCCCTTGTGAAAATTCTATGAATTAATCACTTTCATTAAAAGTACTGTTAAGGAAGTGAAACCAATTTCTTTTCTCACTAAGATAATCTTTTTTTTTTATAAATAAGGGAGTCTGCGTTCACAATGTTACTATCTCACAAATCATAACAAATGAAATCTACAAAAGACATAAAATTTCACTTCAAATACTGTTCGAAGTTCGCTGCTTAACACTGTAGTTAAAGCTACAGGAAACATGAATTACAGGAGGAAAGCAATCACAAAACGTCACCAAGAAAGGCCAAAATCGGATCAACGTCCACCAAAATGACCGAGTTCACTGTAAGCGGCGACAGAACTAGGTCTGCATGGAGGCACAGCGCTTCATATGATCACAACGGCCACAGTAGAATGACTGGCAAGTCAACAACCAGATCTTGGAAGCTATCATGCTTTCGTTATCTTTGCTTACGTCATTATGACCCAGAGTATCTATGATGCAGTTAATCACAACATATCTGTTCCTCCCTGCCCTCTGTACGTCAAATAATCTCCGGACTCCCTCATGCACGGTCAAGTGTCCACCTGCCTGCGGGACGATATGTCCATAATTACATCCATCCTTCACGACACCATCAGAGTCTAGCCTGGATGTCATAAGGCACGCGGCTCAGCAGGAAGGCTGGTTATCTCTCTTACCCAAACGTAATGGGAAATAAATAACACACACTCCACTGCACAGGGCCTTAGGGTCACCTGATATCACCCCTTACGCATCCTACCACATTACATTGACTCCTCCTCCTCTAACTGACACTCACCCCACCACTTTCCTCCCCCCAGCGATACTCACCCCACATTCGCCACTACAATCCTCCTTCCTTCATCCTTTCCCGTTGATCTGCAGAATCTCTACCCATCATCCCATCAAAACGTTCCTCCTTTCCTCCCTTTTATCTAATCTTTCTAAGATTCTTCTAGCTAGTCCCTCTATATTTCAGGTATTCTCCATCAGTATTTCAAATATCTCTTTTATACAGTAGGCAATAAAGAACGAGTGTAAGTATGCACCGCTAGAAACCGTGTTGGTTGACGCAGCAAAATAATTCCTTCATGGAACAGTTCTCTCTCTCTCTCACTCAGTGACCATTTGTCTCTCTGTCTCTCAGTCGTAGCACTGTTGCTGATGATGACCTGAGATAATATGGGCTAGTCTGAAGATGGCCCTTCACATTGATATTATGCCAGTTTACCACATACTAATTCACCATTACAATCAACAACACGCTACACATTCTGAACACATCTCGAGAGGCCTTCCACTGGCTACAAATGGTATAGCTGGGGTGCAGCTATTCTAAGGGAGACAGCAGGTGTAACGCCTGCTACTGGAATAACTAGCACAACTGGTACACTAGGTGTTCATCTGGTATAACAGAGGTGCATCTGGTATAACAGAGGTGCATCTGGTAGAACAGGGATGCATCTGGTATAACAGGGATGCATCTGGTATAACAGTGGTGCATCTGGTATAACAGAGGTGCAGTTGGTATAACCAGGGTACAGCTAGTATAACCAGGGTACAGCTAGTATAACCAGGGTACAGCTGGAACCTTCATAATCACATAATTTCAGAGTTTGGTCTTGATCGCTCCAACTTAAAAACCCTTGTAGGGGCTGACATCAATTATCACATACCATACCATGTGCATATTTCATTATCTACCTCACAATATCTATGGGGAAAAAATCTAACTGTATCATTGTATACAAATATTGTTTTCCTGCTCAGAGCAAATGATTAGGATTATAAAATGACAGAGCAAAGAGCTGCAAGCCAAGTGCCCTAACTTCATAAGGACTATTTCTAAGCCATTTTTTATAAGGACCTCCCAAAAAAATCAAGCAATTTCCAGTTCCTGTAAATAAGATATGCCGTATAATGTGTAACTGGGATGATAGGTGTGTGTGTGTGTGTGTGTGTGTGGGTGTGTGTGTGTGTGTGTGAGTGTGTGTGTGTACCTCAGAC
>JAUUDZ010018416.1:0-11357 GCA_032361705.1 Panulirus versicolor | reverse complement strand
ATGAGTCAGATTTTTTATAACCATTCATTTTTGTTTGAACATTTACATATCTCTTAAATAGGGCCCATCCCGTAACTTTGTTGGTGAGCATAGAGGAGGTGGAAGTCCCCTTCGCCGCAATTCTCCTCATCTCAATAGAAGATCACTTTCACCACGTCGAGGGAGAAGGTCTCCCTCGCCTCGGTACCGACGAAGGTAAGGCTTTTGTTAGTTAAGCATTATTTCGGTTTTAATCATTGTGCTAGAGTTGCGGAACTCTCTGCCAGGAGCTTGTTAAGGGTAAGGCAGTGAAGGCTAAGAAGAGCGGCAGTGTAGTTCATCAGTTATGAAGACTTCCCTATGGCTACCCCCTTGAAGGAGTGCCGAAAGGGAAATGTCATCAGAGATATAGATAGATAATCATTGGTTTATGTTTTCAGCAATGATGTGCATATCCCCTTTAGAGTGACAGGTAAAGCCATGCACGTAAAAAATTCTGCTATTAGAATTAAGTTGAAGGTATATGAAATAGACATAGTCATTTACATTTTTAATAGCATGTTTGCACAAACTGGAAATGGGCATTTTCCATGAAATGATTAGATATCAGAAAAAGTAAGAAATCCACACATGCAAATAAAGGATTGCATAACCATGAAACTTCATTTTTGTTTTAGTATGGTGTTCATCTTATGGGTAAAAGCATATACCAGTCATTGTTGTCCCATTTAAAAGGGGAAAGAGAAGATAGAGCAGGGATTTATTTTAGCTGTGGAGGTGTGTGTAGACATAACTTTTGAATGTACAAATGTTATCGGTGAAAAATGGAAAAGAATTCCACAGCTTCACTGGACAAGAAAAGAAAGTGGTATCATAACTGTCAGCTGTGCTGCCACTTTCCACACTGTCCCTCCCGGCCTTTCCTGCTCATTCCAGGGGCTGTATCTCAAGGACTGTCCCCCATGCCCAACCCTGTTCATCCCAGGGAGTGTACCCCTAGGCCATCCCCACTCATTCCGGAGACTGTATCCCAAGGATTGTCCCTCCAGGTCTGCCCCACTCATCCCAGGAACTAAATAATGGGAACTGCCCCTCCAGGCCAGCCCGGCTCATCTTAGGGACTATATTGTAGGGACTTGCCTTCCACACACAGACTGTAGAAAGCAGCACTCAGTCATGTTGTGAGCCTAGATCTTACGAGGCTGGGACACAAAACGTAGAGCACACAAGAGCAATGGTGTAAGTTATATATGTAGAGCAGGGGAAGTGAAGCATCACCATGGTAGATAGAATGGGATAGTTGAAGAGAGATGGTATTAAGAGAATAAACAGTGGAAAGATTTTATTTCTACTCTGGCTAAGGAGGTGGAAGAAGAGCCATCCCAGGCATTACTAGGGCAAATGTGGTCCTTTTCAAAGCTTCCTACAATTTTAAAATCCAGCTGTTGGACTGACTGTGTTGCAGAATTGGTTCTGGGGGTTCCATAGTTTGAAAAAAGAGAAAGTAGGTTCAAAGTCTTGGGAACAAAAAAAAAATAAAAAGGGAAGCATTCATTGTAGCTTGACTGTTGGAGTATTGAGAAAAACCTCCTAGTAGGACAGCATTCAAAGGAGCTTGGTTGTGGTCTTGAGGTCCTGAGAACAACCATCTCCCTGGAAGATAACCTTTCTCATGCTAACAGTCTCCCACAGTGATCAGACAGCTTGTCTTGCTGTTCCTTGAAGATTTTGTCGGAAGTGCCCAGTATCTTCAGACCCCCATTTCCTTTGGAGGATTTTGTAGCAAATTCTCATGATCTGGATGACACAGAATCTCCACAGAAGGTTACCTTGTTGCTTGCCCCAGTAATATCACTAGATTGTAACACTTGTCCTGCCTTCCCCAAGCATCAGTGGTCCACGTACCTCCATCTCAACAGTTTGCCACATGGTGGTGCCTTTGAAGACCACAGATACTCAAAGCTTGTTGCTGCCGTTGGCAAAATGGCATACACTGATTTAAGTGTGTATGTATAAAACCTCTATAGGCAAGGTACTGTTAAAAGAAATATTATGTTTTCAACGTACTTCTCATGAAAATTATAAAGGAAGAGTTAATATGCATTTTTTATACTTGCATGCCATTTTCCTTGTTAGGAAGGTAGCACAGGAACAAATGAAGAAACATAGTCATTTGCTTACATCGATTCTCTGGCTGTCAAATGTACTGCGCTGAAACCACAGACTTTTTCAACATCCAGGCCCCACAGACCTTTCTGTGGTGCCCCCCAGCTGCCCTGGTTCAGTTGATATATAGATAAATGTTTGTTTTGACAGCTGACTGTCATTATGTATCATCCCAAAAATATCCAACGTATAAGGCATTAACGCAAAATGTGCGATGTGATGAAGATTTTATGAATTTTATTCATTATCTTTAAATAGGCACTGATCCAACCCATGTATGAGAGAAACATGCATGTGATTATTTCACCTTTATGTCATGTTCATGATATATTCATTCTACAGATCTCCAAGCCTTCGCCGTCATTCACCAAGCCCAAAGTTCCACAGGAGAACTCCCACTCCTCGTGGTAGGAGGTCTGTTAGTCTAAAGGTTAGCCCAAGGCTGCGCAGATCACCTAGTCTAAGAGGAAGAATGTCACCACACATGAGGAGAGGCAGATCGCCAAGTCCCCGAATCAGGAGATCACCTAGTCCCAGAGGACGTAGATCTATAAGTCCTCGGGGTCGAAGATCTCCTAGTCCAAGAGGGAGACGATCAATTAGTTCAAGAGGGCGCAGAACACCCAGTCCAAGGATACGAAGGTCAGCAAGTCCTCACAGGAGACCTGTTACTCCTCCTCAGAGGTAAGAATAGTTACTATATATGCTGGTGCCATTTGTACATCTTTTTCCAGTAGCACAGTTTTGATAACTTTTTTATTCTTTGTTAGGCAGTCCTGGCAAATCATATCTGGACTGTTATATGTAAAACTTAATGGCCCTATAATATCCAACTCGCATGGTCCAGCTAGTCATGGCCCTCATTCACAATATTGTTGTCAAATTACATTTTTAGGTAGTGGTAGGTTGGCAGCCATCGGCCAGGGTTAGGTTAGGTTATAGTCCGACTTCAGTTCATTCTCTCCTGTCTCGTTCCATGCAAGCTTGTTCCAGTTTTTTTTTTTCTTTTTTTTTTTTAGTAGAACTTAGGCAGAGAGCCACCTTCCAGTTGTATCTTTTATGTATTTGATTGTAGGAATAGATCCCTGGTATCAGTATTTATGTGAAGAGTGGCTTTCCCTGGATTGAAGGAAAATTAACAATTGAGATAATGTACGTTAGGTAACAAGACTATAGAACTAGCAGTGATGAAGGGGAAAATTTGCCTTAGATAAAATCCTGACAGTCAGAAAACAAACTTAATTTGTAATGATTACCTATGTTTTGTTTCATTAAATGCTTTTAGCACTACTGGTATTACTCATGCTTAAGTAGCTCTCATCCATAATGCACTCTGTTCGTCTCATATTTATCTTTTGCCTTTCAGAAGCATCAGTACACTTTATCAGATTTTAACTAAATTTCATGAAATCATTTTTATATCTTGAACAGTAGGTTAGTTGGTTGACTTAAAGAAAAAATTTCCAAACACCCACAGGTATCGTCGCTCTGTCTCACGTTCCCCACTTCGCAAGAAGCATAGAAGTATTTCAAGATCTCCTCGGCGGGGTGGTGGCCCAGCTCTTCTCCCAGCCACTGACAAGAAACACAATATTAGCAATGCTAGTCGTTTGATGCAACTTGCTAATTATTCTGCTGACACCATTAAAGAGGTTCAGTATAAGCTAACGAAGAAGTAAGTAACTTTTTTTCTTTTGCCTGTTTCCAGCTGAACAGTAGGGTGGTCAGTACTGAGCCTCTTTCACCAATTTTGTTTGTTGTACAGTTTTCCAGAGACTCATACACAATGACACTTCTCACACAAATATACTTTTTAGCATCAGTTATTTTTTTTGTGTGTGCCTGCTGTGTCTGCCTTATAACACTGATAATGTTGACTGATATAGTAAGGAAATATATTAATGTTTTTCATCAAAATATGCATTGCTTTTTAATTAGTCATGAAGTAACTGGTGATTAATGGGAGCCCAATTCATGTAAGCATTTTAGCATACAGCAGTGCCAGATTATTCCTCACCACCA
This sequence comes from Panulirus versicolor, assembly GCA_032361705.1. Lineage (NCBI taxonomy): Eukaryota > Metazoa > Arthropoda > Malacostraca > Decapoda > Palinuridae > Panulirus > Panulirus versicolor. Next base: position 7,190 of record JAUUDZ010018416.1, on the reverse strand, counting down.
TACACATGTTGACTAATTTATGTATGTGTACATGCATTTTTATTTTTGAGATGGCCTATGAGTTTAAATGCCAGACTTGTTCCCAGATAGGTAATTACATACATGCATACAGGACATAGCATGAATTTAAGCAAGAACCATGACATAAAAAATGTGAATAAGTACTTTTTACAGTATAAAAATGGTTGATGAATGGAAAAAAATGACTGAGGACACGATTAATGCCGACAGCAGACATATGTTTAAGAAATTGTATGATAGTTAAGAATGTTCAAAAGATGAGGCTCCATAAGTGTAAAAATCCCTCGCTGCTAAGTACGTAAACTCCCTCACTGCTAAGTGCCAATAGGTAATTACATCAAACAAAAAGTAAGCTGCAGGAACCTGTACATGACAAAGACTTAGGAGCTGAGGTCATCACAAAGCTGTGGGCAGAGTGCCACTCTGGGAGAATGGCTGAAGAGACCAAATGTCTTCTAGGAAATATTAGAAATGCGGTCAAGTTCATGGATAAGGGAATATTTGTTCAGCAAGCTATTCATGTCTTACATAAGGCCAAAACTTAAGTATGCCTCTCAACTTAAGTGACTGTTCATAGAGATGCACAAAGAGCTAATAGGGGAGGTCCAAATTGAGCAGCAAAGACTGCAACAGAATGGAGGAAAATAAATTACAAAGAAAGACTAGAGGCCTTTAGTTTATCATCCTTGGAAGAGAGTAAATAGCAGAGATGGTAGTGGGAAAATACTGAAGTTGAGAACTGAATTTTACAATGGTTGGAAATTAGAGATAAACTGGTAGGTGTGAATGCCTAGATTAGAGCATATGTCAGTCCATATTATGAAGATTACTCTACTAAAAGAGAGAGAGAGAGAGAATGGGAAGAATTTAACTACAGAATTTATAAGAAATTTGTTTGATGAAGTATTTGTCCCAGCTGTTATAAAGATGGGAAACTCAAGCTTTAATAAGTTCAGGTTTGGTAAAGAATAGAAGCCTTACAGATAGATAAGTTATGCTGAGATATGATTTTTTGGCTTGCATAGAGATGTCCGAGTACTTTCTAGACTGGCAATATTGTACAATTAACTGATCATGCTTCAAAGACTTTGGGGAAAATTCTATCATTAAATAATTAGAAAGTACTTCAATTGCATTAAAACTGTCCAGACTCCTGACCATACAGGCAATTCCCTACTTCTCTTTATCTATCCATCTATATCTCTTGAAGCGTGTTTCCTGTTGAAACTACCTGAAGGGGGAGGCCATGTTAAACTGGTGAGCCCCAGTGTTGCTTTATAGCCTTTAGTGCCTCACTCTTCTCAGGGCAATGCTAGTGAAATGTCTCCAGAGTCTCCTACCTAATGTTCCTCATTTATTTCTACCTAATGTGACGTATCTAATATTCCAACCTACTACTTCTACCTCATACTCCTGCCTGATGTTCCTACCATCTACTTCTACCTAATGTTCCTACCTTGTACTTCTACCTAATGTTCTTGCCTACTACTTCTACCTCATGTTCCTGCCTACTACTTCTACCTCATGCTCCTGTCTTCTCCAACAGTTTTGCCAAAATGCAGACCGAGCACATAGCATCCACAACAGGAAAATCTAAAGTTGTGAAAAATGAGTCATGTGAGTTAAGATGACAGGGAGAGATTGTATGTTTGTGGACAGAATGCCAACAGTCTATGTGTGGATGAGGCAGAATGAAAAGACAGGCACCTGGGTTAGAGGAATGCAATTTGACAACCATTGGCTCATTCCGCAGCCATTACTAACCCTCGCGATACACTCACAGGTAGTACTTGGATTATACCTGCCTACCCGCTGCTACCAACCTGCTTCCCTCAGCAATAAATGCACTTTCTCAGATATTTCTGAGCCATCAGTACTGACCATGTTTATTTTTCTTTGTTGGAATTAAGAGAATAGGAAACTGAAGATTTGGGAACAGCATGTGACTCGAAGGACTTGTTAGAAAGACTTTGAGAAATATTTGGTTATGTAGAATGTGTAGTATTGTACTGTAGATCATTGGTTGGCCAAGGTTTATGATTATACATTGTTTTAGTAGTTAAAAGAAGTAAACTGTGGAAGTTGAAGGCAGTGTGAGAATGTATAAGGGCTATGGGCATTACTGATGACTGTTCTAGAGGAATTATTTTTTATTGTATATTATTGATCGGCTCTGTTTTTAAAGTTGTAGGTATGAATGGGGACTACAGTCTCATGTGGTGAATCAGTTCAGAACACAGTGTAAAAGCTAGAAGTCTTCATAATGGCTTGGAAGTACATTTCAGTTAATCACACCGGACATGGTATCAGGGTGCTTATAAGTAAAGTGAGAGGCTGCATGCACTTAGTCCACTGTGTTATGGGAAGGAAGTGAAGGATGAAAGATGGGTTTTACTGGTTTGTATTACTTTTTATTTTGCTTTCCTTTTTTTGCAATATGCAGGTAATACTGCCTTGAGATAACCATGGTGATTAGAATTGTTTTTAAAGATGTGCTTTATGAATCAAATAATCATCCATCCTATTCACAGAAATGAGAATAATCATCCTGCCTCTGCCAGTGAGGATTCTGATTCAGATGAAGGCAGAACAGTGCGAAGAGTACAGAAGAGAAGATCGCGGTCTGTGACTGTATCAGCATCTCCACGGCAGAGGAGGAGGTTGGACTCTGGCTCTGTAGAGGGTTCAGTTGAGGAAGATGATGATGAGGGCTCCTCCAGCAGAGAATCCTCACCAGTAGAAAAGAAGAAGAAGAAAAAGAAGAAGAAGCATAAAAAGAAAGATACCAGTTCAGACTCAGAGGTAAGGGAAAAAGTTCTAAAGATTTTGATCTTTTTTCTTAAAGTCTGATTGATGGGTCTTTCTTTGCTTGTATGCACACTCCACTTCCTCAGAATAGTGTTCTTATTCTGAAATTTGATGTTGGATGTTTTACTTTTCTTATAATGGTAGTTTTTGAATCCTAATTTTCTTGCTTTAACAAGATAGGGATAGGAAAAGGACGACAGCCTCATTTTCACATCCATTCTAGGAGTCATTTCTAGCCAAGCATCTTGACTGTGTCATGTTCCCTAGTTCAGCCCATTGACAGCAATATTCCTCTCATATACCACATAAATCTAGTTCAGCAATATTCCTCTCATATACCACATAAATCTAGTTCATTCTGTCCTATGCACACCTTTCTTCTTCCTGAATGTTCAGGTCCTGATATCCTAATGCTTCCTTTCCTCTGTCCCGTCTCCACCTCTCCCTTACCCCTTACTCTGACTCATAGATCATTTTAATTAGTCTTTCATAGTTCTTCCTCTTCACAGTCCCATTCATATCAGTGTACCCTGTTCAGATTTCTCAGTTTGACTGTGCTAACCTTGCATTGTCATTTTATGCAGGATCAGTCCACCTCATACTTACACTCTTTTTTTGTACAAGATCAACTTACACCACAAATTACCCACAGGCATTTCATTTCCAACATGTCTCCTTGGAGAAGAGTGATGATGCATCAGAAGATGTAGAGGGTATGTGGACCAGGTATTTTTTATCTTCGTATCTCTCTGTCTGTATGTCTGATGCCCATTCTCTCTCGGAACTCCCATTAAGGGGATGGCAAAAGAGTCTCCACTTAACCCTATCCTTACATGCCTCACACTCATATGCAATTCCACTCATTCTTCTAATATTTCTCTCCTTGTACTGTTCCAATCTATTTCCTCATATCACAGGTGGTCGTCCTCTCACACCAACCTGTGTAATCATACTGTCATGGACTTTCCTTGTAAATGCCCCATCTTGTATTCTTTCCACTTGCTCAAACCACCTCAGAGTATTATGCTTCACCCACTCTGCCACTAAACAATTCATATTCTTTGCATTCCTTTCCATAGCACATCTTTCATACACCTTATTTCTTCATTCAATATAGTCATACCACATGCTTCTCTGAAATATCTCGGTTTCACAGCCTGTATTCTTGACCTCGCTGAATTTCTCCATGTCCGTGTTTCGGCTGCATAAGTCAGAGTTGGGAGGATTTTGATGTCCCTTGATCTTTTCTTTACTTCCTTACCTTTCATTATTATGTTAAGTGATCCAATGACTCTTCTACATTGTTCTGCTCTCTCCCTTATCTCTCCTTCCATATCACCAAACTTGCCTAAGAATAGCTCCCAAATATTTGAATTCTCTCGCCTCTTCCAGTCTCTCTGCCCCTGTATCTATAGCATGGTTTAGTACACGTTCTTCTTTCACTTTGTAGGGTTTTGCAGAATGTATACTTTCACTCTGTTTCCTTTCAAACACCATTACCTTACTTTTACTTGCATTCATCTTCAATTGCCTACACTTCCACACATCATAAATGACTCTTACAACCTTCTGCAACTCTCAGCAACACATTATCATCCACAAACAGGCTTGTCACTAGCCACCATACCTCACCGCCACACTCCATCTCTGCACCCCCTTTCCCAAGGTTTACTTTCATCTCTCATATCACTTAATCCAAATGTATATGTTAAAAAGACAAGATGATATCACACACTTGTATACTGAAACTTTTGCTCAGCTCTCCATACACTTTTACACGTGCATTTACATGTCTCAAGAAGGCTTTTAGTGTGTCATATTAGTTACTTTAAAAAGAAAATTTTCAAAATAGTGTGGATCATGTTTTGAAGTTATTTCATGATTAAGTAATACATATTTTTTTTATAGATGTCAGAAATTGAAGAGAAGAAAAAGAAGAAAAAGGATAAGAAGAAAAAGCACAAGAAACACAAGAAGCAGAAGAAACACAAAAAGCATAGACATGAGGTGAGCTACAATGGTATGGAGCATGTCTTTCTCAGTTTGGGTATGGTTAAAGCAAGAAGTCTTTTAAAGTAACTTTTAAACATCTTTGACTTGTTATTTTTAAGTGCTTCCTCTTGACCTCTGTTATAAATCAAAATTTGTGAGACACTAGTTCATGCATATTTGTGTTGCACCATTTTGCATACATTAATTTTGGGGAGGAAAAGGAGGAAGAGCCATTTGTAGTGGAGTTCACTTGTTATGGAGTCTCTTTTGCCGTTACCACCTCCTTGAGGGAACATGCATCATAATATAGAGCCACTAACTGAATGTATTATTCATCATTATTTTAGTAAGACAAGACCCCAAGCTCTTTGTATTAGTCATCATTATTTTAGTGAGAAGAGGCCCCAAGCTCAGTATATTATCCATCATTACAGTGCTGTTATAGGAAGAGCCACAAGCTGAACATATACGTCATGAGAGTCATGGCAAGTGGTTAGGTGAAAAGAGAAGTGGTGGTAAATACCTTGAGTAAGATGAAATCTGGCAAAGCAGCTGGATTGGATGGGATTGCAGTTAAGTTTCTTACTAAAGGGGTTGATGGTATTTTGATTGGTTAGTTAGGATTGTTGTACATGTATGGCTCAAGGTGAGGTACCAGAATGACTGTCTAGTACAAACATGATTGTTCGAATTACAGAGGTAAAAGTTGGTTGAGTATCCCAGTAAGTTGTATATGGGAGAGTTGTGATTGAGAGGGTAGTGAGTGACATGTGAGGAAGAATATGGTGTCAGGAGTGATAGAGGATGTGTGGAACAGATGTTTTAAGAATTTTTGTAAGAGATGCTTTAAGAAACAGAAGGATTTCTATGTGGTATTTATGTATCAGGAAAAAAGAAACGTATGATAAGAATTGATGAGGATGCTTTGTGGAAGGTGTTATGAATATGCTGTGAGGGAGAAAAGCTACTGGAATCAGTGAGAAGTTCTTGCCAGCAGAGAGGATAGCAAGTGGTTCCAGGTGAGGATGGGTCAGTGGTAGGGACGTGTGATGTCACCATGGCTGTTTGCAAGGTTCCAGGTGAGGATGGGTCAGTGGCAGGGACATGTCATGTCACCATGGCTGTTTGCAAGGGTCTTGGAAGAAGCAGTCTGTTGGAGCTGGGCAGGCCCTGGGAAAATAGCATTTCCATTTGTCCACCAAAGAACACCGAAGCATATGCTTTGTGCGAAAGAAGTTATGGTTGCATTCATAATGTAATTATACCATACACCATTTCCTAGCATTGTGAAGCAGAACACCTTTTCTAGAAGGGAAGGTTGAATTGGTGATGTAATGTACCAGGAAAGTACATTGGTAAGTAGGTTTTGGGCTTTATTGGCTCTTTAAGTTACTGTAAGCTTTCATGATTTTCCCCTAATCCTTTGCAGTGTTTAAATTCCCGATTGCCAGTGGCTAAGAAGTCACACTGAAATTCACCAGTTTTGAAACTTTTGCTTTCAGTGAGTTCCCAAAGGGAATGAGCCTCAGAGATATAGATAGATAAATGAAAATTGTCTTGTATATTCTTTTCAGTAGCATGTGTCACTCACAACTGATTCCTTTATCAGGAGTCTGAGAGTGAGTCGGGCGAAAGCATCGGAGGGGAGGAGTTGGAGCGAAAGCTGCGAGAAAAAGCCTTACTCTCAATGAAACGTCAGGAGCGATCATCAGCAGCTTCAGAATCAGAATAGATGCCTTTGATGCCGTTTATACCCAAGATGTGAAATACACATGAGGGTTGTTTGTACCCAAGATGTGAACCACACATTAGGGTTGTTTATACCTAAGATGCAAAGTACACATGAGGGTTGTTTATACCCAAGATGTGAAGCACGCATGAAAGTTGTTTGCACCCAAGATGCAAAGTACACATGGGGGTTGTTTAGACCCAAGATGTGAAGTACTGTACATATAAGGGTTATTGAGTTATGAGTGCTGTTCAGACTTCACTTTTTTCATGGTTGTTAATATGTTTTCCTTTTTTTTAAGTTTTCAAATATGACTTTGAGTTTGTAGATGAAGGCAAGAAGGTAGATTTACCATTGTACAGAGTTCATTCAAGTCAATGTAAAGGTGCCTGGGTCCACATAAACTGACAGCATTTTAACTTGTGATGTTTTGTGCTAGGCCTTTGTTGTCAGACAAACAGTAGAAGCCATGTAATTACACAAAGATGGAAAAGCACAACATTTATTTGTTAACTAGAGGTTAACATACGTAAACCTACTATGATGTGAAATATGTTAACTAGTACATTCTGTTGTGTTTTTCAGAAAGTGTTTGTCGTATTAGACATAAAGTATGTTTGAAATCTGACACATAAGTAAT
>JAUUDZ010018405.1:0-11357 GCA_032361705.1 Panulirus versicolor | reverse complement strand
AGAGAGAGAGAGAGAGAGAGAGAGAGAGAGAGAGAGAGAGAGAGAGAGAGAGCTACACATTACAGACGCTTTAGGAAAAGCTTGCAAAGAAGTGCTTAAGTTGACGTGGCGGTGGAAAAAATATGACAAGAAAATCATAGACTCTCAGACCAACGATATTAGTAATATGTTTTAATTCTGACCATATCTGTTAACTGTCAATGTTGTGTGTGAGGTTGTTGAGGTTATTTCTATGTCAGTCACCTCACGAGGTCCAAATGTTACCTCATCCACCCCACGAGCTCCAAAATGTTACCTCAGCCACCCCACGCGGGTTTCAATGTTACCTCAATCACCTCCCGAGAGTTACTTGCTTAGCTCCACAAGGGATCAAATATCATCAAATATCAGGAGGATTACCTGAAGCACCCGCTGAAAATTTCCTAAGTCATCCCACGATTTACCTCACCTACTGTACGAGAGGTACCTCAGTCACCCCTGAGAGGTACCTCGTTCACTCCATAAGAGGTACATACCTCAGCCAGTCAGTGAGGGTAACTTTAGCAACCCACGAGTTACCTCAGGCGCGCCATAACGGAACAATTGCTCATATTTACCAAAAACGGAGGAATGTGAATCGGAGAGGAGAGTCGCTTGGCGGGTCATGGCCAGCGACACTGAGGCTGTAATATGGGACGTCCAGCAGGACGGTACCTGCACCCTGTACCTGTAATGTGGGACGTCCAGCAGGACGGTACTTGTACCCTGTACCAGCTGCCATCACCACCTAAGATGAATCAGAATGAGCGGCCACTTCAGTACCATCATACAGCACCTCAGAACAGAGGTAGCTCACGTCAAGAAGTTACTAAAAATATCACATACACAATAGACTACTGTAGGGTACTGTAGGAATCAACACACCTCCAAGAAATGAAGAAACTTTTACAGTGTGAGTCATTCAGATGAATGAAATATTCAAGGCTCTTATTCAAGGTGAATGTGACGCTGTGTGACAGTTATTCATCCACTCCTCTACCTCTCTTCACATACTCCGACTGACATAACACACTGGAGGGAACATGGTGGTGATAAGTAGCGTTACACTACTGCTGATGCAAGGACCTCTTGACTAGCACGTAACACCAGGTGTGTGAATGTATGTGTATGTGTATGTTCAAGTGTGTGTACAGACAGTCGTGGGTCCTCATCTCTAGAATAGTGTTAACCACGGCCGCGTGGAAATGCCCACCATCGCCGCCATCGCTTCGGCCAAATTAAGCGTCCGTGTAGGCCTGGCCAGCCAGCTAGCCAAGCCAGGCAGCCAGGTCGTCCTATCCGCCGCCGACGAGAGGCATGTCCGGTCAATAGGCAAAGTTTTGGTCCGGCTGACGTGGTGCTAAACGTGCGTCGCTCTCCGCCTTTCGCTGCAGCAGGCAGCTACAGGACGCCGCTGTGCTTATCTCCCGTGCAGCATGTTGCAGGCTGCACAGCAAGCGTAGCGCCAGCTAACATAAACGCCGACAAACGGCGACCATCCCCAGCGGGATTCGAACCCGCGGCCTCTGGATTAGAAGTCCAGCGCGCTATCCACTGCGCCATGGGGACTACATATCTTCTGAAGTACCGCCTGGAGTCAGCATCATCCAAACAGGCTAATATGCCACCGAAGATAAACAATGAAACAGCAAGAGTAAGATATGGTATTCATTGTCTGTTCGTCATTCTTTGTAGGTGAGGGCATGTACGCCCAGCTACACTGATATACGTGAGACTATCAACAATACAAGATGATATACAGAGAGGGTACCATGTGGGGACGAGGATAGCCGGGATGATCCGCATGCTGGCGGTCCCATCATTACTATCCCAGTTCCCTTGGATGGATTCCTGGGAAGGCAGAGAACTACATCAGACACCCCCCCCCCCTCACCCCCCACCATCTCCTTCCCCCTTGGGAGGACGGGGGTGAGGACGCGCTCATACCAAGTGTGGCCGAAACTGACTCAACACTGAAACAGATAAACAGACAGAGGAACAGACACACTCACAACACTACACCCTCTCAGAGCCTCAATGTAACACAACCCAACGCAAACTCTCTGCTAAAACTTGATGAATCAGACTACATAACAAAACTTTAAGAAACTATGTATATATGTACACCAATATGGAAGCTTATTTTAATGAAATCAGGAGCAGAACATACACATTTACTCCTGAGGGATCAACGTTCTGGGAGATTCGTGTGAAAAGTTTTTATTTTCGCCAGACGCAGATGACTACACGTGGAAACTTCAATAGAAATTCCTGAGTACCATTGCTTCAGCCGAAGCCTCAATATATATCTGTCTATAAGAGGCGGCGCGGTGTTGCAAGGCATGTGGCAGTGAATGAAGCTGTAGTGTGGCGTGTACAGCCGTGGTGATGAAAGAAAATCCGCTGAGTGGGTTTGTTTCTGTAAGAACTGCTATGTCATCGCCAGACACCACAAGGTCTGTGGCTCCAAGTATTGAAAGTTTCCAGACGTCAGCTTATATACAACAGTCACAGCTGTGGTCTGCGTCATCATGATGACACTTTCCAGACCTGCTTTATTTTGGTTCTGTATGGGTATTTGTGTTCCCTCCTGTACAGCCTTAGTAAGACTTTATAATTGGACTCAAGTAAAAGTTTGTTTGGTATTTCTATTATCCAAGGGTTCGAGTCTGTGTTTATTTCAGTTTCAAATTAAATAATGAGGATAATTTAAGGAAAACGGTTTATTAAGGATTAATGTGCACACCTCGGTGTCCTGTAGACCCGACTCTTGAAGGTAAGAAGGTTGTAGGCAGACATAGAGAAGGAAGAGAATTCCACAGTTTTTCTGAGGAAAGAACAAGACGCGTCGCTCGTGTCCCCAGGTCCTGCCGACCAGTCCCATGAACAGCCAGCCTCCCTCTCTAACACCCCAGCTTCCCAGCTCTTGTCGGGGTTTTCACATCTCCAGTCCCGCATTCCTTCCCCGCATCATGGTAAAATCTCGTCTCAGGTACTTATAGGTGCATACTCATCATCTTCCCTCCCTGTGTCTCCGACTGCCTCATCTCGTCCCCACTTCTCATTCCTCATGTGTGAGAGTCGAGGACCCGTCCCTGAGGATAACAGCGTTCTTGCCAGTTCAAGCATCTCATGAATATTCCAACCATTCTATTCCCGCGTTATTAATCTTTTTCATTCGTCATACCACTTGTAACTTGAACGTATCTATCAGGCCTCTCCTGACGGCGACGGAGATGTGATAAGGAGTAGAAGCACGGCTGTGTACGGTGAGGGAGGAGGCAATACCACCAACGGTATGTCGTCAAGTGTGGGTGGAGGAAGCACAGTACATGTGGGAGAGATCAGGTTTGCTCATGTTATCCCAAATTCTGTTCTATTTCCAGAGGCATTTAGATACATTTCTCCAGTTGATCATTTTGCAACATCCTGGACATTATTGTGCAGGAATGTATCGCCAGATTAATCAGCTTTCGCTTGAAAAGCTCGCAGAGATCTCGACTGAATCTCAAAGATTGACTGGATCGCATCCAAGACGGATTAGGCAACTACTGCCTCACTGGTTCCCAGGCTTCCCGAGACCGTACTCCCCCCGTCCCAACACATAGTACTACTCCAGTTAGCATATCAAGCGAACGAACCCCAGCGACCCACGGGGCATTACAACAGTCGAGACTTGTTGAGAGATAGTGGATTAATCCCCAGCGATGGTGGTGACATGGCCCCTGATAGCGGCGGTGTTATGCGATAGACAGACGGACGGTAGGCAGTCCCACGCCTGACACGAGTTGTGTCTGGCGCCAGCGAGATCAAGAAGAGTGATAACGAACGATAGAGCCAGCGCACCTGTGTATCGCGGGCTCCGGTATAGGCACCACCCACAGAACGCCCCACATTTTCACCCCACGACACACACTACAACACCACAGGCCGACCAGACTTTACGTAAAACGATACAAGAATCTACATTACATACATTCATAATACGTACCAAGAGATAAGGGGAGAAACACTAGAGATATACTTGTGTATCGGGGTCGGCTGGGCTATGAGTCAAGCAGGGGGCCCTCAGCTGGGTACGTTTATTCCAACAAAAATGGCTGATGTGAAAAAAAAAAAAATGTGTTTTTCGGCTGTTCAGCTGTAGGAAAGTATTTTTGGATTTTCCTTAGCTTACTGCACCCTTGGTGTGAGTGTATGACGTCATGTTGTCGTTATGATCAACGAGGAAATTTACTCGTTTAAGCACGACTGTGTGAGTGGTGAACACGGCGGTACGACCCTCGAACATGAGAATGCGACGCTTCGGAAGGATGCTATGGTTTGTGTCCAGATCTTTAAGAGTCAGATCATAAGCTTGGTTGTCTTACTTCAGTGGTCGTCCCGTTGTGCTCCGAAGTCGCACAGCTGTGCTCAAGGATCGTAAGGGAGTCTGCAAAGAAGCCACTTTAAGAAGAGAATACAAAGATCGAGGGAGTGGCAAAAGTAATCCTATCATCTGGTTACATCTTAAGATCATCATGATTTTACACTTACCATCTCACCAACCTAACAGTTAAGCAACTAACACACTCACATATTTCAGCCAAGCTTTTCTTAATTATTAACCACATAACTGCTGGTGGCGTCTAAACTGCCTCAAGACACTGTCTTAATCTCTAATACCTTACAAGCCTCACTTCTTTTTATTGTAATCACCAACTTTGGATTAAAATCTAATGCTACCGGTGTTACTTTTATTACAAACTCTTATTTGAAATTCACATCAATTAGTGGCCTTGTCGCTGCAGTGGTTCAAAATGGTAAGGAACATGATGAGGGAATCACAGTTATGCATGTGTTAGCATCTATTTATGTAAGAGTATTTTTAGCATTTCCATATAACTCTCAGCAATGATTCACTTAAGTCCCTGCCCCTCGCAGAAAATGTCTTTGAGTTTTAGTTATGATGTTAACAGACTTGTCATTATTTTCAGCACAACGAGAACAACATCAGGATACGACCGTCGTGTCTTGAGCCACGCCTGCCTCGCCCACAGCGTCCCCAGCAGGAGTTCCAGTCTCTCAGCTTGGTCATCTCTGGTTGCCCTGGCTCAACGTGTGGACCCGTCCAGAGTGGTAGAGACGACGCAGAGTAAGGTGGTTCTCCTGAGTGTGTGCGTGTGTGTGTGTGTGTGTACCCAGCAGTATTGTGGGGACGACCCAGAGTGAGCAGGTCGTCCGTCGTGTGTGGGTGTGACTGTACCGCCTGACGATGCCTCGCGCGTGGGGTCAGGGGTCAAAGTCATCGATGATTTCATCGGTGACGGACGGCCCCGTCGGCGACAATCGACGCGTGGTGGTTGTTGGCCTTGACCCTGGGTTATCGGCTCTAACCCCTTGAGCACGACGGCGTAACCCTTGGCCACACATCTACGACCCTTGAATGTGATTACGTGGTCTTTGTCCTGACTGGTAAGGGTCAAACGAAACACAGCGTCATCGGACCCAGTGGTTGTTATCGTCATACCCAAGGGTCGGAACGTCGTATTCAAGGGTCGTAACGTCGCATTCAAGGGTCGTAACGCCGTGCACAAGGGTCGTAACGTCGTGCTCAAGGATTTTGCCGTCGTGCCAAAGGGAGCAGGCATTCTACCCACACAGGGGGTCTACCTACATACACGCTCATCAGTACGATCAAGACAATGATGATCTATGTTTCATCAAGCGAATCGCTAACACAGTTACTCTTCGTGGATGTGACTGTTATAAGACGGTGGGACAAGACAGGGCGTCCGAACCTTCTTTTCTCTCTGTCTAGACACCGACACTCGGGTGAGAGGGTGCGATATATTCCCATAGAATCAATTGATAGATTACATTTACATGCGTCGCGAGTGAGTACAGTGATGAAACCAGTAGGACGCATGGCAATTAATGCTCAGAGAAGACAAGTTTTCTCACCTAAATAACCTCTCAGATTACCCTCCCTTATTTTCTTTTTTTTTTTTTACTTTTTCTTTTCCTTATTATTTCAGTTACGCCAGCACTCGACAAAGGTTTTCCCCCACGAGTGGAGTCTTTAACATGAAGCAAATGTTTCACTACTGACTTCAGAATGTTTCAGTGTCTCCTATGTTGATGATGGCTGAGGTAGACTTAACAGTGGCTTGTCGTCTGTCGGAGGCTGTGTAGACCAGCGGAGTTATAAGGTCTTTCTTCAGGTTGTGGGTTCATACGTCAGGGGAGCGCCATAAAGTTTCCCTTTGGTACGTTATACACATAAAGTGTACAGGTGTTTGAACTTCTGAGATCTGAGAACTGTGTTGAGAATATTGTTATTCAAGAGAAAAAAAAAATCTGGTTAGACATTCGAAATCTACACCGCCGTTATCTCCACCACGTCACCACCACCGTCATCTGCACCACGTCACCATCACCTCCATAACACTCGCACCACCACCACCATTACCAGGGCCGTCCAATGGTCACCCTGGACTATATACACAGTTAGTCAGCATGCTGGTGATGGAGCCATATAAGGCCAGGAGGGCACTCAGCGCTGCTTGTACTGACCAACACGGATGTTTCTCCGAGTCCCGTGACCCTGAAGGGCGAAGTGACCCCAGGGTGAGGTCAAGGGTGAGGTCTGGGACGTCACAAGGTAAAGCTATGCCAGGGACGTGCTGCTCAGGACCTGCGGAGGATTGGGACTCCAGAGGTTAATTAGCACCTCGAGCACGACGGTACTGCCCTCGGGCACGACGGTACGACCCATAGGTATAAAGGCCTGACCTTTGACCTAGTCCTTAAGAGTCTCGCACTCCCGACCACCACCACAGACTCACCGCCTCAACACCCCACAAGCCTCACTCAGAAAGTAGAAAAAAAATGAAATCCTTTCGAGCGGCTCATTTCCACACGTGTCTTGTTAGACAAACAAACCTGCAGCTTTTGCTTGGTTTCTTCTAAGTAGAGGAGAGTGGTTGTTTGTGGGGTCTGAGAGAGGTGGGAGTGGCAAGTCTTGGTGCCGCTGGGATGTCTATACCTCAAGAAAATAATGCTGAAGGCACAACTGATGAGACAAACTTGCTGGAGAACAGAGATGAATGTAAAGCAAAAAAGACAGAGAACAAAAGTGGCCAGAGGAACCTGTTGAAATATAAGCAGTGAGACAAAAATCTCTGATCTAAGGAGAGAGCAATACCGCTTCTCCCGTGGGTGGGTCCAGCGAATGAAAGCACAATAGGAACCTACTCCTCTCAAATACGAACCTCGTGACAAAAGCAAAACCATTAAAAAAGACATAAACCTTACGAATAAAAGTGTATTAAAAGTTTAGAGGGGGGAAAAAAGATGGAAAGTAGAGCGAAGGAACGACATGGAAGTATCGGTAACACGAGAAAGAAGTTAACAAATGAAACCATAAAAACGCATGAAGAAGTGGGAGCAATGGATGAGCAGAGGCATAAAGCCCGCGTCCCAAGACGGAGAAATTGCTGGTTCCTTGTCCGTGTAGGACGGATGATAAGTGGGAGACGCTGATATCCTAAGTGGGAGGTAAAGAGAGGCCATCCATCAAGCAAGTTCCTGTGATAAAAACAAAGGAAGGTGTGGCTGCATTCAGATCGCTGCACCAAGAGCACATCATGCACTTTACTCGCCTTATAGAAGACCTTTTACTCTTAACTTGTCACAGTTCTTTTTTCTTCCTCGCAAGCATAAGAGATGCAGTTTCAACCACCCAGAGGCTGGCGGGTCTAACATAGACGCCACCACCGTAAGTGAAGTAATGAAACGTCAAATTTATCTGTTTAAAAAAGAGAACATAATGTAGTTTGTGTCCCGTCTGGCGGGGGAACACAGTTTGTGACTTTCATATCCAATAGTGGGTCAGACAGACAGAATAGACGCATTGCTTCGGAAGTACACAAGCAATAATTTCCTTTCTACCATATATCCCAACATAAGTCGCCAGAAAACAAGCAATAACTTCAACAAAACAAAAGCAATATATTCTACCCTCCCTGGCAAGAACACAGGCAATACCTTCTATTCTCCTCCTCAAGAACACAAGCAGTAACTTTCTCCTTGGTAAGAAACCAAGCAATAACTTCCATTCTCCCTGGCAAGAACTCAAGCAATAACTTCTGTCCTCTCTTGCAAGAACGTACACCCCAACAGAAAAAAAAAGTCCAGTCACCTCTAGCAAGCAATAATACCCAACTTCTTCCAAAGCAGTCATGCATGCAAACCTCTCTCTCTCTCTCCCAAGCACGTAACCATAAGGACAAGCAGAGCCCCATCAGAGGACACAAAACATATTATTCATCGCTAAGTAGAACCCGTTCGATCTCATTAGTCTTCATCTAGACACAGGCATTAAACACGACCTGCCCATCGCCGTCGCTCACCATCACCCCTTCCATCGTTCTCCACCCTAATGGGGGACTAATGCAACGCCATCCCTCGTCTCTTGTTCTCAAGCCTTGTTGGCTCCGTCACCCTATCTTAGCCTTGGCCACAGCTTTCAGATTTATCTTACGAAGTTGCGAGTGCAATACATTAACCAGTGCGTGCTCTCTACCCCAGGCAGTCCACAGTCTGGCTACACTAGTCCAAATATCGACCCTAAAGGTCCGGGACCTTTATCTTCACCTATAAACGCTTACATTTATAATTTCTTCCGCATTTACTGGTCCATATCTCCACTCTAATTGTTCCAGATATCCACCTCAGTCTATTCAGTCGACATATCCACTGTACCCAGTATATGTTTCCACCTTGACTAGTTCATATTGCCTCTCCAGTCCACACATCCACCCAAACCCCTCCATCACTCTACCACAGTAGTCCACAACTCCACCAACACCAGTCTATACCTCCACTCTAAACACTCCACACCCTCATCCTCACTCCCCCTCACCTCCACTCTAACACATTCACGACTTCCACTCCAGCCACCATACTCCCTTTTCTTTAAGTCAATCTTCACTTGAATCCGACTGTCTCAGACAGTCCAGTCCCGTCCCCAGTCCCTTCCTTCACTTCAGGATCCCCCTGACTGGTCCTGTCCTCCTGCCGGTTACCAAGGGCGGCGTCCCCAACACCGCCCCAGGACTTCCATTCACCTGTTTGGGACCCATCAATCACCCGCTCCGAGGTTCCCAACCTCTCATTTGTAGGATATCCAGCAGCTTGAAGGATCGAATAGGACCGTCGTCCAGCGGATCGGTACCCAGGGAGGGAAGTTCCATCTATGGTTCTGACTCGTTCTAAAGCCCTTCTGATCTCCTTCTCAATTACCGCTCTGATCTACAGCGATAAAGCGGACTGGTAGAACCTTCTACCATTCTGATTGTAAGATTTCTTTTTTGGATCTTATCTTTGTGGTCATATTATACGGCTGACCTTCGATAAACTGTTTCTTGGAAAACCATCGTAAAAACAGTTCGATTTACATAACTTATAAACTTGAAGCTTCGATTCTGGAAGTTGTCTTTGTGTTTTGATGCCGTATAAACTGACACAGTTATATCACTTCTTCTCGTGGCTTTTGACGAGGCGTCTGATGTATAACATCACCAGTCATAATCTATCTTAGATACAGCTGTATCGACGCTGTATTATATGTGAACCAATTTTCATCTGAACATCTGAACTTATTTAGGTAAATAAGGAAACTATTTCTCATTAATGTGTGTAAGTTCGGATACGTCGTGAATGGCAGTGAGGAAGACGAAAAGTTGTAAACTCCAAAGTTTCAAGTTACCTCCTTATGATAAAAATAAAGAGTAACACCCTTTTTTTTAAATGATACAATTGTTTCGCACCAAGATTGGTATGGACCAAAGGAAACAGAAGCACACACACACACACACATACACACACACAAGAAGGTAAAGAGTTCAGCTGGTGAAATTAACAGGGATAGAGTCAGTGATGTCTGTTGAATCAGCTACAGACATGTGGGTGTTGGCTGACACTGGTGGGAGTCTGACTCCACCCCTTCATTGTCAGTAGCGTCAGCTCCAAGCCCGGAGAGCCTCAGCTCCTCACGATGTTTGCTGGTGAGGGCGTTGCGAGAGTCTTTGGAGCAACGCCAGGAAAGAAGAGAAGGAGGAGCGAAAGAGTGTGAGGGAATCTACAGTCCAAATAGACAGGGATCAATTGGACAACGTGAGTGTCGGGAAGGCTCATGTAGACTAACCATCAGACTAGTCACTATACACCAGACCCAAGGCTAGACAACGTGAGCACCACCATACAACATACCCCAAGTATGTACTCTCTGGCTCTTCTCTCGTCCGTCATACCATTTATCTTTCCTTACATTACTGATCTGGAAATATATCTCATAAATCATAAGGAAAGATACCCAGATTTGTAATCTAATGTATCCTTTTGTGTAAATAGAAGTTCCTAATGATATTTTACCATTAAGGGAAACGCTAGGATTAAATGAACCCCTGTCTTTAATCACTATCCTACTGAGGTGTCTTCACTTAACGTGTTCTAATGAATTTCAAGCATGATTATCTGTAGCTTTCAGATGTATACACGTAAGAAGACACTTTAGTGAGAGATTAGTTGTTGACCTGAATCACTTGGATGTAGGTCAGGAGTCATGTGTGTGTGTGTGTGTGTGTGTGTGTGTGTGTGTGTGGCCTCGGGAGCCAGTGGCGAACACATGACAACCACGAGAACCTTGGCTGTGGACGTGTTGCATCAGCAATGGTGGTGGTGGTGGCTGCCAGCACTGGTCCACCTGTGCTTGTGGCTGTGTCTGCCTGCAGGGCAGGCGGGCAGTGGACTCCCGTGGGGCCGGGTGGAAGTGGATGCTCCTGGTGTGGTGGCAGTATTTGCTAGGGAGGTGTTGGGGGCACAGGTGGACTCACATACAAACGCACACACACACACACACACACACACACACACACAGTGACCCGTCACGTGATGCTCTTTTGATTTTCCTGATGCTGGTGCTGAACCCTTCCTTAATCTCGCCCCTCACAGCCAGCATACGCCTCCTCAGATCCCCACTCAGATCATTACCTTGTCCCTCACAGCACCACTTCCCTGTCAGTACCATGCCCCTCCCAGTACCACGTGCCTCCCAGTACCACCTACCTCCCAGCATCCCCCCCCCCTGACTATAGCCATGAAGCGCCCTTTCCAAAGCGCCCCTTTCATAGTGATCGTCCCTTCCCTGCATCATTATCCCTACACCTCCGTGACGCTCTCAACCATTACCCTCAATTCCAAACTTTCTCTCTGTTTCTCATGTCGTCTAGTCGCAGCCAACGCCATTACCATTACAGGCGCTGCCTCTCCACCACCCCCCCCCCCCCCCCACCAAG
>JAUUDZ010018395.1:0-11357 GCA_032361705.1 Panulirus versicolor | reverse complement strand
GCTATGATATATATATATATATATATATATATATATATATATATATATATATATAAAGTACAGCAAGCAAGTTAGACTCCTCTCGTAGGCGTCGTAAACACAATATAATCGTCATGAAATCTTTTCAAGATCATTGCTCGAGACCTGAGTCTCGAGTAATGTAAACTTGCGAGATGGTGATAACGAGGCCACGGCGGGCCCAGTAGCCCCGAGTCTGCGATAAAGACGTCCTCGCAGACAGGCAACCCGCGGCCCGAGTCTCGATGGAGCGATCTCGCTGTACAGTAATGTGTCTGGCGAATGCCGGCAACTGAGTTTCAATGACAATCTCCTTTCTCTTATTTCCCGATAATCTATGGCGTTTATGCAGCTAAGTCCTACACCTGAGGCCATTTTCCATGTATGGCACGTTGCTCATTCGTATAAACATTTTGTAGATGTTTCCAAAATCAACCAACCATTACTTTTGTCAATTGTTTTTGTTTCATGTAAATCCCGTGTTGTGTATTGTTATCTCCTTATTTTGCGATATTCTCGTTCGTAAATATCAACATGAAGATTCATTGCTTGCTTCCTCTAGTCATCATGAGCGATAGAGGATCTTCTCCATTCTCAATATCTAAAATCCTACGAGACATATTACCACTGTAAAAGTTGAGGAGAAAATAGATTCTCTTCTGTGGAAATCTGCTCCTCTTAAAAGGCTTGCGTTGCTTCTGCAACCAGACGAAGGGGCCAAAAAATCTCACTTCATCAAGAATTTTTCAGTTAAGTGATTAGATTTTCCACCCAACCTTGAGCTCTATATATGTAAATATATATCTCAGTTACCCCCATCGTCTTTCGGAGGCGAGGATATAATCTCTGGTCGGAGGATCACGAACACAATATCCTGGACATACTCAATCAGCCAAGACCCTGAGATCCTTTGAATTTTACCTTACGCGTATCATTCAGTGGGATGAAAAGATCGACTTGATAAGTAGTCATGGGGGAATGGAGCTGAGTTTCCCAGAGACAAAATGCTAATGACTGAATGTTTATGAGGGATTCGCTGGAATTAATGACAGAAAGCTGGCTCACTGATGAGATATCTTCAGCCGGGTTAATAGAAGGTTTAAATTTGTTTAATTACCTAATTGTAAATAGGCGTTTTAACTTCAGAGAAAGATTTACCCTCATGGGGGCCCCCGTTCCTCGATCTTTCTTTACTATCACACAGCTTTATAAGCTCCGGTATACTGTCCATATTCACAGTCTCATAATTCTATTTATCTCATTTATCCACTGTTCTTTACTCTGTGATTACCTCTTTACGTCATTTCTAACAAGTTTGATGTTTAGTCTGCATCAAGACCTCTGGCAGTTCTCTCCCTTCATCTTTTAAAGAAATGTCCACCGTCTACATCATCAAGCTGGTTTTATACTCTTACAGGTTATGATCAAGCCACACCTCACTCTTCTCTCTTGTATGCTTTGATTCAAAAACCTCAGAGCCTTTCCCTGTCAATCAACCCTTTTGAGTGCATAACCATCTTTGTTTCCCTCCTCTGGATGTTCTCTATTAGCTCTTTGTTCTAGGTATGGCTTATTGCAGGACGGGAACAGTTTGTTGATCAGTATCTCGTCATTCATATGCTTCAATGATATTCTAATATTTGTCGGCAGTCAACTTCTCTTCTTGACGACTTATGCCAAATGTGATCTCAGATAACAGGTCAGGAACGGTGTTAACTCCAAAGCCATCTCAGACAGATTCCTGCAACTTGTTTCTTGCTGGATAATATTCCTAGTGAGGCATTCTGTCAGTGTATCCCATCACTCTTCTGCATTTACTCGGGTTGGCCAGGTCGTCTTGTACGATGATGTAATCCCGTACTTGTAATACCCATTTGTACTGTGTGGGGAGGGAGTTTTACACTCGCGGGGGCCGTATCTTTCAACCTTATATATACACTGATAGATCGACTGATAGATAGAGTATTGGCTACGGATGAAAAGAAAATAATATTACTTTTAAAGAAAAAAAGCCTGATATCAATTTCCAATGTCACACGAATCTCGGATGAAATACAGATAAATATCGTGTAAGAGAAGAAAGACAGATAACGTAATTAGTAGCTGGGACACGAGCAAAGAGAGACGGGAAGATTCTTACGATGAGATAGACACCAAACATCAAAGGCAAATAACAATCCAGCACAAAACATGAGACAGACAGACAAACATTGACACAACGAGACGAGACTCTGTTGACACAATGGCTCAGAACTCTGTTGACCAGGGGGAAAAGCTCGACCTGTAGTGTAAAAACCTCGGCGTTAACTCCGCCAGGTAGGTGACTCTCGTCATCTGCTGAGTGGCTGGCTGAGATGCTGGGTGGATGGGCCTTGATGTGGGAGAGGAACTCCGGCCAGATGAGGATGGGTTAAAGCCAAGCGTCTGTAAGAAGGAGGAGGGATGTTATGATGATAGGAGGGGCTGTAGCAAAGGCTGCAGGAGGCAGGTGATGACGAGAGATTAGTGGGAAGGCTTGGAGGGCAGCGGTAAGGCGGGGAAGGAAAGTAGTGGTATGATTGGAAGTGTTGTTGTTAGGCTGGGGGCCCAGTGGCAGGCTTAAATGGGGAAAATGGTGAAAAGGGTAATAAGAAGTCTGGGAGGTTAATGGTAAGGCTGAGATGGGAGTGACAAGGTTGGAAAGTTAATGGTAAGACGGAGAGGGGAGTGACAAGGCTGGAAGGTTAGTTAGTGGTAAGGCTGGAAGAAAACTAAACTAGTAGTCAAGCTGGGGGTAAATGCTAAGAGAGAAGAGGCAAAATTGGAGGGGTAATAGCAGAGTCGAGGGAGTGATGCTAAGAGGGTAGAGTAAAAGCTAGGGGTAGAGGGGTAATGCTAAGAGGATAGTGACAACACTGTGGAGGGAGTAGGACAAGGCTGGAGGTGAGAAAAAATACCGTGAAGATCGTGGCAAAGGCTGGAGTGGCGAAGGTGAGGGAATGGACAGGTTCCAATGGCGGGGAAGGAGAGATTTTATGACCTTGGGTAGCAGTTCGGAGTGTGTTAGTTCTGTGAACTGATCCCTCACCAGTGGCGGGTGCAGTAAGATGGTTCACAAGTCGCCCAAGCAGTGGCTATCATGATCGTCAAAACAGTAGATTTTCCTTAATGTCCCAACATGTTAAAACTGTACAAATACTTTCCAAATAGAAAATTTGAGAAGCTCTGGTTGAGACAATAAAGATTTTCCACGAGGAAAAAAACTACAGTAACCTTATAGATTTACCCTCACAAAAATTTCAGGATTGCTCATATTTTGTCTTTGTTTATGACAGTTACATCATGATACTTACCTTGTCTGTCTCCGGATTATACCCAGCAGCTGTGATCCTGCATCACTCTGTTTACCCCATGGATCATGTCTGCAGTTACTAATCAGAGGTTGAAGCTAAAGCTTTGTATCCTAGGAGAATATACACCAAGTGGCCACCGTGTGGTCAACGGAGGCATGTAGTACTAGTCTTCGTCCTGGTAGGAACAATTAGTTGATGAGCATCGAAGTACAAAGGAAGGTGCTATCGTATGGACTCAGCACTACTACATCGTGGGATCTGATCCACTAGAAAGTGGTACTGAGTGAGCTGAAATGTATGAGGAGAAGAGTGGAATGATATCCAGTTTCCTGAGAGCCACTGGCAAGACAGGACCTCCTCACCCAGACGGGTACCCTGAGACTAGATAGTACCGATCGAACATCGCGTGAACTCCATAGTCCTGATGCGTGTCCAGTATGAGTGGAATACCATTATCATGATGGGTAGTGATTTCAGTCAGTGTGTTGGCTATGCATATCGGATATAAGTTTCTATTTACTGCCTCCATTTTCAGTGTTGGATGGAAGAGGATATAACGTTATGTACTTTCCCTTACGCCGGATACATTTCTTCTCATGCATTATATTCAATTTGACACCAGGGAGACATAGCCATTACTTACGGATATCCAGACAATGTCTAGTGATGACAACGTAAGCCACTGACATTGTATATTCATAAAACTAATCTTCAGAAGGTCTACAGTGAGTTGTGCTGCTGGGCACTAAGGACAACAACCACCATGTTGGTAACATTGTACTGACACTATGAAAACGACGCGTCTTCTTCTGGTGGGGTTTGAGAGTTCTTATTTTAACACTGTGTCCTAAAATGGCTCAAACAACAATGACTAACGTGTTCAAGAAGTAAATTACACTCCAAGGAACCTCCGCAACTCATTCACTATTGACAAGAATACAACGAGGATCCTCAAATAGCTCTTGAGAATACTCTCGAGCTAGATAGACGAGACACAAAATCAATATGAAAATATTTGTCGACTCCAGGGGGATGCAGCTTGCGGGAATCCAACGAAGACAGAATAGATATAGATTAATGTAGAGAAAAAATATATATTGATAAAAACACAAAGTGATATTATTCCTGTATGTTTAACACAGTAAATAATGTTACGTAGTGATAATGTTCCAAAAAAAATCTCATCATAAAGGACACATCTTATACCTAAAGGTTTGCTCTCCTGGTTCGTGTGTGTGTTTTACGTAATTTTTCCATCTCTGTGCAGCTCTCCCAACCACTGCACCTCCCTTTACGTCGGCATAATGAAACCCCTCCACTACGTTGGGCGTTGCAATATACACCACAAGATGTGGTGGCTTCGCTCTACCCGGAATGATCTCGGCGAAATTAACGTCCCTCTCTTTTCGTCTCTTTAACGATCCGGAACAAATAATGAAACAGCATCTACGACCTCCGAAACCTCCCACTATCTTAGCAGTGTTACTTTCTCCTGAGGATTTGTCGATCATAATCTTATCTCTGTCACTTCCACTTGGCACGTTCATCCCCTCTCCTCCCATCATCCATGCAAAACGTCATCTCTAGCTTTCTAGAAGAACTCATTGGCAACTTTTGAAAATTCTTATTCGCTACTTTCCTCTGGACTGTACTGCATGGTTGGCAGAAACACCTCCAGCTGTTATGACCGTATAGCGGAGGCTATCTTAGCTAGAAGGGTGTCCTACTTCTGTTCTTCTGCTGAATCTTTATCCAATCAGTCGTTCGTAATTTGATCATTCTTGCTTGATCTACAAAGCGTCAGAAACGGAGACTTCGGGCCAGGAAACTCTACCATTCTCCTGAATATCACTCCGCTTTCACCTCTGGCCGAAACCAGTGCATGGCTATAAAGTGAAGCTGATGTGTTGAATTAACCTCTTCTTCTACTGATAAAATCTCTGGTCCTTAACCAAAAGCATCATTAATAACTTCTATGATCCAGCCTTTATTCCTCTTTTCCGCCCATATCAGTCTAAAGCTGATTCCCTTACTGATAAAGCCGCCCATATTGGCGCCTTATAATCCTATAACTCCACGTCTGATGATTCCATTTCCAGTTCTCCTCCACAGTCTTTTATTCTATCTTGTATTTTCCTCATGCAACGTCGTTTCCAGAGGACTGTGCTCATCTAGCTACAAGCGAGCGAGGTGTTTAGCCTAGATGGCATACCCATTCATATCCTAAAAAAAAAGTAAACCTCAGAGCTGGCTCCGATTCTTGCTCGTCTATTTCATCTCTGCTTAAGAACCTAGACTTTCTCTTCTTGGATGCATATCCGGGTACAGCCCCGTCCCTGAAGAGAAAATTATTCTGAACCATCTCGCTCTCTTCTGCTATCTCTCAAACTCTCACTTTCCTAAATATTATGAATCTTATTCCCGTCTTTCATAACTTCAACACGATATTCATTTTAAGAAGGTAACTGGTGATCGTCCCAACGTGAATTACCTACAGGTTTCCTCTGTCCCCTTCGGGATCTTTGGTGAATCTCCTGTCGTGGCTGTTGATATCTCTCATCATGTGACAAGGTTTGGTGCAAGTCTTAGCTCCCTAAACATCCTTTCTTTGGCTCTTCTGCTTGTGTGTATTCTTTAGTGCATATCTTCCTTTCCATTGCAGCAGTCGCTCAAATTCATGTGTATTCTTGAATGCATACCTTCCTTTCAACCTGTTCCATTGCTGTAAGTCACTCAGTTTCTTTTCTTAACCTCTTATGCTATCGACAGAGTTATCCTATCGTCCGTTTTCTTTCTTCTCTCCATCAACGACCTTCTTTCCTTAACATCTTCCCCTCATCAGTCTCACGCTGATGACTCCACTCTGCATACTTCAGCTCACTTCCCATCTCTCCTCTCTCCAATACTCGTTCGTTCTCCCGCAAATGAGCATATTTCCTCCTTATCTCGGACCTGTGCAGCACCGCGGAATAAGGCTCCAGTAATCTGGCTAAAATCAATGTTGCAAAAAACGCAGTTTCGATCTATATTCCTCTCTAGATTACACCCATTTCAGGATAATCAATTTCATCGCTTTGCAATTCAACTCTGTAATAACATAAGTATGCGTGACGCAACTTCTCCAAGAGACTTTATGTAACGTACATAAGATTTACATCCTAAAAGGTGTAGAATCTTGTATAGGTGGCGTCAATACTCTTTTATTCCATACTTTATTTGCCTCAGCTTAAGGGACTGTCCACATATCTGAGATGCTTCCTCTTCCTCCATGTCTCCCTCTGCCGGAGTGGAATCAAAACCCTTCCCCTTCAGTGATTCCCTTATCATTACCTCTTCCCCACCATTTCTTTCCATCCGCCGTGACGCTGCTGCTCTCCAATGCTCTTTTGTCTGTACTATGTTGGCCACTGCATTCGTGAGCTGTCTGCGTGTATCCCAGCCACCAAGGCTTGATTCCATTGCACGCGACTGGCTGCTGCTTCCCATACTTCTGTGTAGATATTAGCCACATGAGGATTGACCATTAAGATATCTCCTTCTTTCCTAGCACATCTGTGGTATTCTCTTGCTTCTTTTATCTTCTCTTCATCTTACAACCCTCCCTTCTTTAATAAACATGTCCATAAACACCCAAAGAGCTGCAATTTATCTATACATTCCCTTTCTTACACTCTGTATCTTTCTTATCACCTAATATGATACATTAGGGCATGGTTTCGTCGGTGCTATATCGGTTAACTGTGAAAAAATTATATATGGAATTTGCTTTTCTCACAGGTTAAAAACTGCTTCCTTCAGCTTCATCAGAAAGAGGATGGAGGTACATAAAAGCGTTTCTGCTATACGCATATAAGTCAAGGCAATTTATAATGAGTGAGCCCCACACGTGGACCCCAGCCCCACACGTCCATATTCTCAGCTGGACTCCAGCCCCACAGTTCCAGATTCTCAGCTGGACCCCAGCCACACAGTTCCAGACTCTCAGCTGGACCCCAGCCCCACAGTTCCAAATGCTCAGCTGGACCCAAGCCCCACACTTTAGCGTACTCGCCGTAACTGCTAACCTAATATAGTATATAAAGTCGCTCAAATGTAGGGTTTTGCAATGTCTCCAAGGTATATGACTGTAATACACTGCGTCTTTCCTACACCATCTCCTGCGTATGAGCTTCAGTCACTCCTTTAATGTAAAATGAGACATCAGCGATCGTTGTTTTAACATGTACGAGCATGAAAGTACGATGCACCTCGAGAGAGAAATGAATAAAAAGATAAACTATGTAAATCCAAGCTGGTAAATAAGTCAGCTGTGTATATTCAAATTCATCCTTTCATGCCCACTGTATATTCTCCAAGTCTTTCCCTTCCCATACTCTGAAAATGTTTTCCGTTTCAGAGGTGTGGAGATTAAATTCAACTTTTCTAACATTATCACTTCACTGTATGATTTATTCTCTCTTATATTCAGAGGTCTACCTCCATGATGCTTTAGAAATGAAATGACCATTGATGTATCCAGTGACAGAACATAACACAAGGTTTGCAGTGCATTAGAGTACTCGTTGCTCTAAATTGGGATTCGATCCCCTTGTCCTGCAAACAGAATTGCATTGAAGTGAAACCTTACTTCGATAACATGATACCCGGAGGTGTGATAGTCCCTTTTGTGCAGGTCTCTGAGAGACATTTTTACATCCTACGTCTAATGATCGCATTGAAGATCACTTCGATACCTCATGTAGTGTTCGATTAGGTTCCAGACCCAATACCTTGTTCTTGATCTACTCGGCTATTGTTCTTGATACTAACGTTGCAGATATCAGTGTCAGAAACGTAGTGTAATCCTCCTCGACACCGGATCGTATCAAAGAACGTACGTTTGACATATAACTAATATCGTAGTGTTTCTTCCTCAGGTAATCTGGCTTGCGACGGTGTGCAGTCATAGTCGTCTGCTGGTTCTGTGAGAGACGTGATCCACAGGGAACAAAGCAGCCTTGGCGGAGGTGGGACTATTGCAACGTATGATTATAAATCATACGCTAGTCATGTCAAACTCAGCTACTTACGAGAGACAATTTGCACTAACGATGCAAATAGTGCAAGGATACCTCATCCACTGCGTTGTCATGCGATCTTTACTGAGAATCAGGCACTAAACTTCCTTATAAACCCTAGGACATTACCGTACAATTCAGTGTCACAGACTTTTAAACCAAACGTAAGAAAATATACAACGACAGCTCAGCACCGATGTCCCCTCCATCAGTTGCACAAGTAACATCGGAATATCTGCCTTCAAGGATTTGTCAAGGGGGGGGCGCTCATTGTTCGTCTGAGTCTAGAAATCAGAGGAATAAAAAACGGAATCAGAGGACGTCAGATATTCAGGGGGTCCCAAGAAGCAAGATAATTAGAGAAATACTGTGAAAGGAATTCCTCGAAGTTTGAGTCCCTCACGAGTTGAAAGATTCCAATTAAAACTTTCTTTAATTATTACAACCTTTCAGCTCATGCTATTCTCTCATCTATAACATTCGCATTAAGGTGATTGCCCGTAACACACTCTTGTTTATTATCCAAGCAAGAGTTAACGAGGAAGGAGCTGGGACTCTTTACTACAAAATGTTGTTATTTATGAGTTATGTGTCGCACATCTAGACTTCATGCCTTACCTCAGTGCTCAGTCTTCCAAGAATCATCATATTGTCTCGTTCCCATTACTTTCCTTATATATATAATGCATGGAAAACGATGAATGTGTTGGCACTGAAATTTCTGACGACTGTTAGCGTGAGGAGGGCTGATCGCGTGAGTGATATAAGGGCACAATAAGACGAATGTGGTTGAGAGAGCTCAAGAGGGTGTGCTGAAAGGGCATGGACATATATGGAGAGAATGAGTAAGGAGAACTAACAAAGAGGATACATGTGTCAGAAGTGGAGGGGTCAGGAGAAGAGGGAGACAAAACTGGAGATGGAAGAATGGAGTGAACAAGGTTACGAGTGGTCGGGATGTGACCCTGCAGGAGGGTGAAAGGCATGCACGGGATATTGTGAATTGGAACGATGTTCCAAGGAGAAGATGAGTTGTTAACGGACTAAACCAATGCATTTGATGATGCCAAGGGAAGCAAAGGAAAAGTCTGCGGGATCTGTTTGTGGATAGAGAGCTGATATTTCTGTGCATTACATACGACAGCTAGAGAATGGATGCGAGTCAATTAGGCCTTTTCTTCGTTTGTTCCTGGCTCTATCTCGCTAACGTGGGAGACGGTGAACAAGAGTAAATAAACCGAAAAATAGATTAGTGTATACTATATAGCAAAGCCTCAAACCTGGAAAAGAAAAAGAAACATATACATATATGTATATATAAGTCATTTACTGACCTGTTTACTTTATCAATGTACATCATCAAACGTATTCGAAGTCCGCATCCTGCAGATAAAATAAACAGATACTCCCTTACGATAGCAGGTTAAGGAAGGTAATACATCAACCTATCTATCACTAGTGTTTGAACGACTGCAATCATTCATCTAGATCTCTGGCACTCAAACAGCGTCCCAAATTATCACGATTTACGCTGTGAATTTATAGAACACGTTGAACACGCTGAAACTAAACAGGATCTGACTCGTTTCGAAAATGAATCAGTAGAAGGTTAAGCATTCCCAGAGGGGCCGCTGCTCTCACAACTGCTGGTGATGTGATGTTGAGAGAATCCTTCCTTCGGATTTCGTGCTGTTACTTTGTGAAGCACGAGGGACGACATTTTCAGAGACAGTAAGTACGAAAGCTCTTCATAAACTATTGTGCAGAAATCACCAAACATGAAACAGATGGATGCACATACAAGACAAATATATAAATATGACCAATAAAAGTATAAATCTAAGATAACAGAAACATGATTTGAATCAATAATCATTAAGGAAAGAAGAAAAAAAGGGGAATGAAGCTAATTAAATGCAATTAAAAAACAAAATTGAATACAAAGTCTCAGACTACTGCAGTAAAAATGTATAAGCACAAGAACCATCACAACTTCGATAAAAGTGAAATACAGACAGACGCCAAAATGGAGAGAAATTCTGTTATAAACGTGGAGGAAGAAAACGAGAATTGAAATTCATCATACCACGAGACGTAGATGGAAGCGACGAGAGGCAGATGTACGGTCAACACTAGACAGACAAAACTTTATAGACACAAAGTCACGAATATTGTTTAGAACATTCGTTCGTTCGCACTTGCTAGGTTTAGCGGAGCCCAGAGCCGTGTAGTGAAATGTGGTGACGCGATACCGTAGACATTATGTGTTGTGTGGCCAAAGGCTGACTAACATCCTGCGAGATGTCTGATACCTCACCCAGGACGAACCATCACGTACACACACAGACCCACTCACGCAAATACACACCAGAGGTTTCAGCCTAGTTGTACACAGTATGATCAACAAAATCATCATCCATCTTGGGTTGGGTTAGGTCTCATTTGATGGCTTGTTGACACCCCAGTCAAGCTTCGCCAGACTGTATGCTTCCCAGGGGACAATGACATCCTTCCAATCATTCGCCAGAGACGCATCACATAGCACAAACATGAGACCCTTGAGTTTCTTCAACGATATAAATGGTGCTAATATAGATGCATATGCTTAGTGGAAATACGTAAACTTCACCATCTCTATCAAATTCCGAAGGAAGCTCCCTCGAATACGCTGCCCTCCACAACACTCTCCACGCTCATAATGTTCATCCATCCAGCACCGGAACCTGAAAGTACTTGATGAAGTTCTTGCATTATTGTAAAGAACAGCACTTCTTGAAACCTGATATCCATTGTGCTAGGACATTGTGATTCGAGTGAGAAGTTGCAGATAGTGACCGAGTTTGGAAAAGTGGGTGAAAGGAGAAAGTTGAGAGTAAATGTGAATAAGAGCAAGGTTATAGCGTTCAGTAGGGTTGAGGGACAGGTTAGTTGAGATGGACGTTTGAATGGA
>JAUUDZ010018383.1:0-11357 GCA_032361705.1 Panulirus versicolor | reverse complement strand
GAGAGAGAGAGAGAGAGAGAGAGAGAGAGGTAGATACAAATATAGATATACAGTGCAGAAAATCACAACAAACCACTTGAATTCGCAAATGCAGAAACAACACTAAGAAAAGGAAACACGAGAATCCTGAGAGCTTTCGTGTATTGAGTCCTCTGAAGATGTGGTAATTCAAACCTTGTTTCTTTTTCCTAGCGGTGTCTCTGCATTCATATATATATATATATATATATATATATATATATATATATTACATACAATTTCGACTGTGATCCTACAGGCTACTGGCACAGCTGGAACGGGACATTAAGCAACGGGTTAGGCATTTGGCGGCGGAGGATCGCTTAGCCTTTCGAATCCTGGACCAACTCATTTTCGAGTACAACTTCCTCGTCGTGGTCGTGCACAACAACTTCGACGAGGTAGGTGAACAGGACAGAGTGGTGGCAGAGTGGCTCTTATTTTTGAATGATGTGGCTCTTATTTTTGAATAATGTGAACTCTGAGCATGAGAACTTAATGCTCATGAGGTAGAATTTAGTAAAGTTTTCCCACTTCTGTGGTGGGAAAGAGACGGGAGAAAGATGAGAGACGAAGTGGATGTGATAATCTATACACATAATTACATGCTGGAGACGTAAACGTGTGTCTCTCACCCCCGGTAGATGGAGCTGGAGGTGAAGTTCCCCGACCTGTGGCCGGAGGTGAAAATGAGCGGGACGCTTCTCAAGGGCAAGGACTCCCAGCTGGACCTGGACATCACCACCCCCTCTATAACGCACATAGTGGAGGGGCGTGTTATCTTCAGTGAGTGTTGCTGGGGCACGGGATATGAGATAACGCTGGAAGGAGCTGATGGGTGTCAGTCGAAGACTGTACTTTCTGGGATGATCCTGGACTATTTTTTTGGTGTGTTGACTGGGAATTGTGTGTGTGTGTGTGTGTGTGTGTGTGTGTGTGTGTGTGGGGTGATGACGAGAGGTATGACAGGGAGGAAAATTAGGGGAAGGAAACTAATGCACATTCATGTTACGGGGACGGGTTTGACGAGGGTGAGTATAATCATTGGAAGCGGCTCCATCCTACCATCATCCCCGTCACAACACTGCATCACTGTCACTGGACGGCTGGTATGGGTGATTCTCAGTACACGACTTAACGTCCAGCTTCAACAGCGTCGCTGTGTTAGCATCCTTTGACCTATATCTGGCCCCCAACTCCGTGTTTATCCCATCTTGTTTACCATCTACGCTTAGTCTATATATTCACCATCCCTCCAGTTTCAGATTTCTTCTCTCACTGCCGCCATCACCTTCCTGTCCTATTCAGCAAGATTTTTAAACCCTTGATATGTCTCAGGCAGCAGTGACTGGTGGAGTGCGCACACCGCGTCGCTGGCGTACAACCAGCAGGACAAGGGAGGACTCTCCAGCCCCTTCAAACTGGAGATGGAAGCCTCCAGGTGGAACACCGACCGCCAGAAATATAAATTCTTCGTACAAAAGACTCACATAGAAGTGAGTCTTGTGGCAAACACCTTCATTTCTCTTTCGGTCATGTTATTTCCGTTTATGACCGACCTTACGTGTGTCATAATGGTAATAGGTATATTCATATCTTTCCCCTTTCTCTAAGCGTCGTATTTCATATTTTATCTATATCGAAGAGAAGTGATTTTAACCTTAAGTCATCTAACGAGTTATTCGTTATTCATTTTGTCAGTGAGGGCTGTGTTCTAGGATTTCCACCCGAATGAAACCTTGTTTTCATCTGCCTCATGTTGTGTGCAGGAACCCTCGGCCATCGGCACCATGGACACGGTCTACGAATATCCCTTTGAAACGTATGAATATTCGGAGTACTCGCACGACCAGCCGGAGAGACTTCCCTCCTTCACCACCTTCGACGCCTCCCTCGACGTGTCCCGAGAGTCGGGATCCACTGAATACAGTAAGTTCACTTGAGCTGCATGAGCGTCTGTCACAGGAACTGTACTCCATTTCTGCTGAATTCTTCCTTTTGGCCAATCAAAACACAGTGATATTCGCAGGTCACTCTTTGAATCAACTGTAGCCCCTCCATGGTGGGACACATACCGAACCTACCATACCCCTTTTAAATCTACGATAGCCCCTCCATGGTAGAACACAAACCGAACCTACCATACCTTTATCACGGTCGGTCATACTGAAGCAACGATACCCCACATCATGGTTCGTTATTTCAGACAATAAAGTTACCATAGCTCCATCACTGAAGGACACACGTTAAACCTGTCATACCTTTGTCACAGCAAATCCAACAGTGAAGCTACCGTATCCGAGTTACGCTTGGAAAGACCGAAGCCGCGAGATCTACATCATCATTGCATGCCCCATTAAGTCTACTTGACAAACACCTCTGTGACTCGCATATCAAATCCACTTATGTAACGGTGGAATACATGATAAGTCTACCATACTAATTTCGCGGGAGTTTAAACACCGAAGCTTCTGTACTCTCATCAAGGTAGATCAAACAACAAAGCTACCATACTCCACATCATGGTAGATCACACAACTAAGCTACCATACTCTACATCATGGTAGATCACACAACTAAGCTACCATACTCTACATCATGGTACATCACACACTAAGGCTTCCAAGATCACGTCAGCCGCAACAGCTGTCACAGCCACTTTGGTTGTAAGACTCACATTGAAGCTACCCTACCCACAGAGCTGGCATGGCAAACGGACGACACAAAGAACGAGGCGAAGGTACAGCTGGAGAAGGACCCGAGTGGCGGGGGCGCCCTCCTGAAGTACCATCGTCAGGTTAAGGGCGTTCCCAAGTCTGAGATCGAGTACCAGTTAAAGAGCAACTACCGTCGCATTGACACCGAGTTAACCATCTCCTGCACCTTCGACCAGACTTCTATAGAAAGGGTAGGGTGGTCGAGTCTCATTCGATATGTATAGATGGTTTTGTCCCACGGCTGGGAAAAGGAACACAAGTTTTCTCCATCTTCTGTTTAGATTAGATGTTACCTATTATGGAATGGAAACCTTTTAAACTCACGTTTATATCTCGTTAGTGGAAATCATGCCATATAATCATGAAGTGATTTTTTCCCGTTCCTTCTTAACAGCCACGAGCCATCATCTTCCTTCACTCCGAGGCCGAGGGTTATACGGAGCTCCTCCTCGACCTGTTTCAAGACGAGGCCGACCAGATGATCCTTGTCGTCACCTGCTTACCTTCCAAATTCAGTTTCAGAATCGGACAGGTAATCTGAAGTTCATTAAATTGTTCTATTTCTTTTTTTCAAGACTTGAGTTCTCAGTTATCCAGCTATGTACACTGAGGCATACAGTTTTACATGGTGTATTTATATATTTTTCATCCATTGCATTTGGCTGATTATTTGTTTATACTCACACGCCTATCAACTGGAGTCCTCTCATTTCTGTCTTT
The DNA here is from genome assembly GCA_032361705.1 of Panulirus versicolor. Classification (NCBI taxonomy): domain Eukaryota; kingdom Metazoa; phylum Arthropoda; class Malacostraca; order Decapoda; family Palinuridae; genus Panulirus; species Panulirus versicolor. Next base: position 7,902 of record JAUUDZ010018383.1, on the reverse strand, counting down.
AGTATAGCTATTCCCATTTAGGCTCGTATTGCTAACATTAAAAAAAATGTCTTGAATTGCTGTAATATTAACATTACATCTTTTCCAGGTTGGGTAATGATTATTTGAATAATTTGTATAACTGACAAAACATCTATTCATATTTTCATATCTATTTTCCGCTTCTGGTTCATCTTCCTAGTCTGTTCATTCGTTTCTGCCCGTAAGTCTATGTTCAACATAATCGTAATCAATTACTTCTACGCCTTGATCTATGTACTGATCAGCTTCCATATCTTTGAGAGTCTTTTCTAACTAGGTGCAAGAATCGATATTGCTCACCCCCAACTACAACCTCACAATCCGAAATAATAACATGTGAGAAAGTTCTACTTCTTCATTGTAATGTTAGCAACATTTTTGCCTCAGTTTGTGAAAGCTTATATCCTACATGTACAGTGTACTAGAGGCAGCATGTGTCTCATTTCTAGAAAGACGTTCTTTCAAGCAACTATCTAGTATTTCAGTACAAGTTTGGGATTCTCTGAGTGTCGACGGTACACTGTGTGGACGAAAGCTACCATTAAGAAATACTCATTCTACCCAAGATTCCTTTTATCATCACTTCATCCACCGATTCATATTCATTAGGACGAATACATTTCCAACATTTGTTCTCACCGTGTGATTATCACTTGCACAGTACGCCAACACCTTCCTCCTGACGGGGTACCAGACGGTCACTGACGATGATGGTGCTACGCTTCACAAATTCGAGGTGAGTCGCCCGCCTGCCCGCCCTGTGTTGCACTGCACCCGACTGACGATCTCTTCTGTGATGGGGTTGGCCCAGGCTGACCGTGTCTAGGCGTTGTCCGCTTCTCCTCGACTGTTACTGCTATTTCCTATGAGGCACTGGTCATCAGCCTAGTCTACTTTATAGACGATCTCATATTTTTCTTCTCGCGAGTCCATACTATACAGTGGTATATTCCATGTACACATACAGTGCTCTGTATTCCATGTACATATACAGTGCTATATTCCATGTACATATACAGTGCTATATTCCATGTACATATACTATGCACTGCTATATTCTAGGTACAGTCAGAACTTACAATTATAACTTTGTCGTATAGGTGGGAATTACAGGCATATCTAATTCTTAGCAGGATCTCCTGACAGGACTTATCACGGCGCTGTAAAATTCAAACACTCGAAGAACAATTATTTTCAGTGAAATTTCGTGCAGGTAGGAAGTTTCGGCCGGATTTTGGTGGTGTGGGCTGGGAGGTTGGAGGAGGACGTGAGGACGTGCGCCAAGGGCGGGCTGGTGCTGGAGACTCCCTTGCTGGCGCCCACACACAACCTCATCATGTTCTGCCCTTCCCCTGCCTCAGAACTCACCATACAAGCTCTGGGCGTCGGTAAGTAGCAGCATTGGCCTTCATATCAATCTGTTCCATGAATATGACTCTTACTGGACTCGCTTAGGAGAACGGGTGGTGATGTTCCTCACTCTACCGTCACCCGTGTACCCACCCAATGGATATGGTTACTCATGGCCCTCCAATCCCCACACCCATACGGTAAGTACGGGTGATGATCACTCCTCACCCACTCAGTGCCGGCAAGTCTGGACAATTGTGACACTCACCTCAGGAATGTTGGATGTCTTTAGCATCATCATTCATATAATATTGGAGTTTGAATCCTTCACATTCTTGCAATTCTTAAATTGTCTTCTGATTCTTTATAGCCTTCGTTATTCGGATCGATGTTCTCCTCTGAGCTTATAGTTTTCGTGTGTCATCTCAGACTGTAATGACTGTAAACAACTGACAGTTGAATATATATGTTTCTATCCATTTATTTTGTTTATGAAAAAGACTCATTTCATCATCTGGGATTTGATTTTCCTGCTAACTGTGGAGGTAACCCAGGCAAACTTTACTTAGTCGAGCGTGTGACGGTTTTTAAGGTATATTATTTACTGACAACAACCTCCATCGTCAGGAATGCAAAAGATCTCTGGCCAACAGTCACTCCAGCGTTCACAAAAGTTCGGGCATGTACCATTATACTGGTTGTGTGGAGAGTACAGTGGTCTTACTACGCCTAACTGCTCTCATGCCAACAGAGAAATACGAGGGCCCCTACCTACGTGTGGGCCAGATCTCCGGACCTGGGGGCGTGGGTATGCAGGTTGGCAGTGGGCGGCTTCGACCCCTCGACACGCCCCCGGCACAAACCTTCACTGCGGACGTGGAAAATGATGTACTTGAGATTCTCCTGGATTGGCAGAGTCCTTCTCTTGCCCAGCTCAGGGTAAGTCCAGCGGCAAGAAAGTGCAATGATGTAGCTGGGGGGGGGGGGGGGGGGGGGGTGGGGGTAATAGTTAGTCTTCCTCATCCAAAATCCGCCTCCACAGATGTACACCAGATGGTTGAGGATATTTCATCAAACGATTTGGTCTTCCAACTTTGGGGTCAGTGGTCGCTTGTATCCATGTCCATCATATTTTTTTTTTCTCATCTTTTCAGGAACTTATGAACATGTTTTTCTTTTACTTTAATTCGTCACTGTACCTGTAAACATTCCATCTTTTTTACCTATGGCATTTACGTCTCGACAGTAATTTGACATAATTCTATTGGTCTTAGGACAACACTACACGACTCTCTCTCTCTCTCTCTCCCTAACATTTTTCTTTGCCCCTTTCACTCATTTCCACACTGGACAACACTCTCCTCCATACAATTTCCTTCCCCACCTCTCCTACCTGAATCAGTTACACCCTCAAACAACTTTGTGTGCCCCTACCACTACCAAAACCACGCAATGTTCGGCATGCTGCTGCGTCACATGACTATTGTGTGGCCGTTGGCAACCCAAGGGTGGGGCCGTTCTGATTTCGATTTCTTTCCCAGATCTTCGAAGCTCTGGAAATCTCTACATGCTCATGTCTTTCTCCCGGCGCTTTCTATGAGTTTTTTCACGTCCTCCAAAATTCGCAAATACCTTTCCTTGTCTCTTCCTTTTCCTTCTTATCAACCTCTTTATATTTCAATTAAGACCCGGCCTTGAGGTAGACTTTCACTTGTGAATGGAGCCTCCAACGTAAAGAAAAAAATAAACCTTTTGTACGTTAATGGAAGTTAAGTTACGTCTCACAGACTTAAGTCGAAACCCCACAACTTCTCATTCAGCTTCTTTTGAAAATCTTTATTTTCACTATTTCATTCTCTACCTTATCAAATTCAGTCGTGTTTTATCTTTTGTCATTCATTCCTACATGCAGTTTTTGACTATTTTGAGCAGTACATTAACCTACATATTATTGTTATAGGATTGAGTTTTCCAGCACCAGGCTCTTCTCATTTGCTGACGTATCCTGCTTGTTGCTTACACTTTTCTAAGAAAACCCATTCACTCATGCACCTCTGGCCCAGTTTCATGAATATTAATCCGTTTCTTTGTGCTAAAAATAAACCTTTGTAATACTCTAACTTTTTTTTTTTACTAACTTCTTAATCCTCTCTTTATAATGCATACCCATGTGACTCTCCACTCGACCTTCCCCTACACCCACATCTACGGATGATTTTAGGAATAATGTTAAAAATATGATGCCAATTATGCCATCATAGTACAATTAGTCTTGCAAGACGGTATAACAAGTTGAAGCTGACGTATATAATCCTGCCGCTACCTTACATGTCCTTAGGAAGAGTTGATCTCCCGTGGGACGTCTGTGGTGTCAGCGGTGCAGGGCTTGGGTTCCACTGCGATGAAGGTAGACGGTGCACTGGGCCTCTGGCCGCTTCTGGAGGATACCCAAATCCTACTGCAGGAGGCGACCGATCTCGCAGCCTCCACTTCCAAACAGGTGTAAGCTATCGCCGTCGAGAGTCATTTCCCACCTTGCCTCTTGCTTTTAACTCTTGGTTAATTATTCCACCCAACATCGAGAACAGTGCCCGTTAGTCGTGCTGGAATCCCGCTTCCCGCAGGTGTGACTTATTCCACATCACATCTCCGCAGAACTGCATATCACATCGGGAGCATATGGTCATCGTATACTTTAAACTTAGTCATTGGAGTTGCGATCCAAATATCAAACGGATTAGATGGTTATTTTCGCAGAGCATACTTTGTATATCTCGAGAAGCGACACTGATACGTTAGTAAGATAATCTAAGATTTTAAGACGTCTGTGCTTGCTGAGGAGATGATAAACACCTGAGAGTTGTCGAATTCCTGCAGGTTCTTGGCTATGGTGGACGATAACTTTCTCGACATTGGAAACATGCTGAACGTGTCGGGAGAGACGATGAAGGGAAATATCAACAATCTTTTGGAAATGTGTGTTACGGCAGTGGACGACGTACTCGAAGGCGTCCACGGTTCTGCCGAAGATGCCATGACAGCTGTGGATGATTTCGTACGAGATGTGGCAGAAGATGTCACTCATGTTTATGGTAAGTTCTTCTGTATTGTTTATGCTCTTACGCCCGCACTTGCCTAAGATATATAAACAGTTTAGCTAACCTTTTTTAAGCAGTCACAAATATATTCATAGATATACTTTCATCTTGAATCATAACCTTCATTTCAGGGTTTATGAATCCACATTACGATGTATATATGAATAAATTTACCTTCAACGCACAGCATCTTTTATGACTTCTTGGATAACCAGACTCGATCAGCGGGGCGAGGAGGCCAAGCCTGAGGACATTTAGTAAAACTGTGTAATGAAGCAAAGATTTTTGTTACCAGTACATTCTCTGGCGGCCGGCCGGATCTACTTGGCTAAAGGTTAAAGTAGCCGTCGTTTTCGGACGTACGCTGTATCATGTTTTGCTTTGCTCTGTCCTGGTGCAGATGCCGTGGAGGATCAGGTGACGGAGGTGGTGGACATAGTGACTGGGGCGTTGAGGCGGACGATCCGATCGCCGCTGCTGCGTCTTCATGCCGCCATCAACGCTCTCTCCTACAACGATGACCAGGTCCGTCCAACACCATACGATATATACCATTATTCCCAACTGTGAAACTTGCGTGCTTCAGAATTCAACATAGAAATTACGATACAGACTTACTGCTGTCTTCTCTCTCACTTGTGAAATTATACCATCCGGTATTTCGCTCGTAGGTGCTCATATACGACATCTATCGTTAGGCTAAGCTAAAGACTGGCTTTGAATGTCTATCGTCTGTCCTTCTTCAGAGCTTGTACGCCCTCGTGTCGCGGCTGATGGGCGAAGTGAGGACGCGAGTTGGCCGCCGGCGAGGTGTGTCGGGCTACCTCCAGAGCCAGTTGCTCACCAGAGTCGAAAGGGTGAGTGTCGCCCGGGTAGTAGTAACGTATCTACTCCCACCCACCGTAGTTACTAGTTATCTGTACAGTGTGGGGACTCTAGTCTCCTGAGTATTTTTCTCTTAACATCAAGTAGTTTTTTTATTTCTTTTTTTTTTAAACATCTGCACACTGCTAGCATTTATGGTTTCATCAGTCTCTTTCACCACTCGACCAGCCTCACGCGAAAACAGTGCTTCCCATCCTTTCTCACAAGCATGTTGTTATATATAACCTCTGGTTACTCTCTCACTGCACCTCATGAAGAACTGTTCACGGTCGAATTCATCCAACTCAGAAATCTGAAAGTCCTTCGATTAGGTAGCGTCTGCCTTTACAAGTAGTTGTGCATTCATTGTTTGATTATCCTTTCCTGGGTTTTACGGACCATATTTGTTAGGGAGAGTAGTCTGTAATGCAGATCAATTTTCTGACCACCTTATCCCATTGCTAGCGATATAATGAAGAGTATGACGAGTGTCTTAGCAATTGTCTCCTCACATTCCTTCAGCGAATATGGAGAGACTTCAGGTCTAAGAGCCATTACTGTATATGCGTCAAAGAGTTTTAATACCCTAGAATATTTCTGCGTTTTCTGTCGTTTTCAATGCCTCCCAGAATTTCTCTCCCGTTCCCATCTTGCTGGCCGTGGGAGAGTAGTGTTCTCCACTGTAAAAACACTTTAAAATCAAAATCAAGCGATTGGTATGTTCAATTTCCATGTGCACCGACAAGGTCTAACAGAAATTGTGTATCAAGTTCCCTGGTTATCATTGGGTTAGGGTCATGCTGATGAGGGAAATTCTTTGTGATACGTCCTAGGAACTTGAGTCTCCATGATTTTTTGATCTGCAGTTGTAATAAGTTGATTTTGAATTATCATTATATCCTGATCTGGAGTTGTAAGGTTACTAGAGCCATGCTAGTTTCTAGATCAAAGTTCAAGCGTTTAACGAAAAGAATTATGTTGATGAAAATTGAGGTGATGATATCCATTTGAATAGCAATAGGCTGTGAGGGGGAACATTTCACAATGTTAGAGGAAGATGTCATGTTGTCGTGTTTCCTGTGTGACAGATGCTGGTGACTGGCGCCCGTTGGGACGAGCTGCGAGCCAGGGGCACCCACCTCCTCCAGTACGTCCGCAAAATCACCATTTTCAGTGTTGTCATGCCACACAGAACTGCTCTAAAGCTTAGGGTCAGTACTCACATTATAACTGTCTTGAGTGGCCATATTTCCATTGCTAATGCTTACTGCTGCACATTCACATTCTCACACAGACAACACCACCCCATCATTACAACTACAATTATCCTAGAAACAGTACAAGTCTTCGGTAGTCACAGTGAGTTTTTTGTGATCACAACATCCACAACAACAACAAAAAACGTAAAAAAAAGAAAACTCGTGTATTGGTTTTATCTTTGATTTGCTTCAGCACAAGTCGTCCTCTGTGTCCATCAGTTCGTGGATAGTGTAAGGTTATGGCAGATGGAATCTTGTAAATATACGAATAAGAATGAACTGTTACGATGATGAACAAACTACATCTCTGCAGAGGACACTGTGTCATCAAATACGTAACTGGAACACGTGTAAAATGTGCACCAAACTATTGATTTGTCAGCTTTGTGCTTTGTGGTGAGGATAGGTTCGTTGGTTTATCAGCCTGCTGGGCCGTAAGCCGGTCAATTACCAGGATCGCTAAGACCATCAACGTCTTACTACATCCACCAACAGGAAAATAAAAAAAATATTTAGGTTCATTCAGGAATTTGAGAAAAAATGAGATACTTTATAACTAAAGGCCTCGAAGTAAACAAAAAAATGAATTCTGGTTTTAACGAAAAACTTTATGAACTTAGTCTACATATAACAAAGTACTTTAGAATTACTCTAAACATTCGTTTCTTATGAAACTTCACGGAAAACGTTACTTTTGAATACTTCACAATACTTCTGATATTACTACACTCTGACCCTCGCTTTTTTTTCTTTCTTTTTTTTTTTTTTTTGCTTTCAAAAGCCCATGTATCTTAAGTTTTTGACCACCCTTATTTCTGTGGAAAGAAATCTTATTCCAAACTTATGTTATTATCTAATGTTGGCTGTGTGGGTCGTGCGACAGGTGGCAACACCGAGGCGACTAGGAGAGGACCTGCAGGAGGCAAGTCTGTGGTTGGCAGAGGAAGAGGGTCCGCGCCTGCTGGCTGAGGCCCGCGCCTGCCTCGATAAATACTGGTCCCGTGTACAGTACCTCCTGACCTGGCATGTCTACGGTAGGTAAAAACTTTGTACCTTCTTAAAATGTCCAGCAACATTCCCGAACTCCTCCTGAATGGGTAACAATAGTTTAATATCTACGTTCTCTTTCTATACAGCGCTGTAACCATCAGGTATAGACTCAATGAAAATAGTGCTACAGGAGGTTAAGGAACCGTAAAGAGCGCTTGTGTGTGTGTGGGAGTGTTAGCTACGAATTGATCATGTTTACAAAGGGAATGAGAAGGGGTGATAGCCAGAGCTATTAAAGATACCTGTGGCTGGAAGTATAT
>JAUUDZ010018372.1:0-11358 GCA_032361705.1 Panulirus versicolor | reverse complement strand
ATAAGTAATACACTTCAGGTATATTGTGTCATGACTTCGTATAGCTTGGGAACCACTGACCTCGCTAGTCACGTGTAGTAGAACCTAATTATTACAAATCTCTGGTAATTCATTTTCTTCCATGAACAACAACTTATCATCAATAGTAGCAGTACATCCTTGTAATTAGTGTACAGTACTTTACTAATGTTGTGGCCTCAGGAGGTAGTAGTAATGTAGTTGGTCTGCGTTTGTCTTCAGAGGAAAGTTATATGGATCATGTTCTGTGGTTGTGTTTACCACAGGACGGTAGTGAGATGTGCGAAACGTCATCCTGGTAATTGTTTAGCCATTATCTATGTTGGAGTGAGAGGCGGTTGAGCGAGCATTCGGTTACCAGTAACACACTCGAGTTTCTTGCTGAAATACCGATTATTCTTTGATATTTCTCATGATCCAAATAACTGTTTCTAGTGTTCCCTAAAAGCAAATAACGACCTGTTATGTACTTTGTGGTTGAATATGTAGATTGTGATACAGTATTCATGTTTATATATATGTTCCCCAGCAAGATATACGTACATACACCATCATGTCTTCACTTAGGGTAAGTACATAGCCAGTTGTAAGTATAAGTAATGCTTTTGGTTTCTGAAGTTATTACTGCATTTATTTTCCATGTGTATGTATATAGACAGTGGGCATGGTGTGGGGAAACAGCATGCCCAAATGTGGCAATCTCGTTTGAAAGGAAATATGAAGTGATAGAAAAAGACTGAAGCAGAGATTGATATAGGGTTACCTCCTATGTTGATACACCTGACGGAAGTTATTGACCAAAAACATCAGATCAAATTATAACAGTTGTTATAAACTTACAAAGTTGTGCTCGTCGTGTCCCACATGCCGTAAGGGGTTTACCCCACAGGAAGTTAAGGCAAATAAAAGACGTTAGTGACGTACTTGTGTATTATGAGGTGAGAGTGTTGTACACAGACTCTGGTGGTGGTAAGTGTGTGTGTGTGTTGTGATGACAACTACAGCAAGAGACGTGGGAGGTAATGACTGTACAGGTGGTTGTGGTCGCTACCGACGACGGCACCAGAACACCTAGCCTGGCCGGTGTCTAGGTGTGTGTGCCTTCAGCAGTACAGACAGGGGCATCACCAGGGGTGTCACCAGGGGCGTCACCTGACTCCTCTGGTGTTACCTCCTGTCTCGCGTGAGGTCACGTGATGAAATCTTAACTGGGTTCACCCTCTTAGGATTTATTATTATTATTATTATTATTATTATTATTATTATTATTATTATTATTATTATTATTATTACAGGATGTAATCACGTGACCTCGTTGATATTGCCTTACCCTCGTTGTCCACCATATAGATCCCCTCTTAGCCAGCATTGTCTTCCTGATAATGCTGCAAGAAGCCTTGGATTACCGTTATCAAAACACTGCCGATATAATGTGACTAGTTTACAGAACTGTGTTAAATATATCGTATCAGAATATATATCAAAATCTTGTTGTCTGTGATGATGGGTGATGTTTTAAGGGTTAAAGAAATGGCTGTAGTCTATGACATGGTAAAGGCACTACTGGGAATGTTTGTATTCCACACTAGGAATGTGATGTATTCCACACGAGGAATGTGATGTATTCCACACTGGGAATGTGATGTATTCCACACTAGGAATGTGATGTATTCCATACTGGGAATGTGATGTATTCCATATAAATATGATTTTATATACAGTTGATATTTGTGCACCCAGCAGGTGACTGAATCAGTCAGTCCATTCCGTGTGGACAGTCTGTCAGCCATGGTCGAGCAGGGACGTAAGTCTGGAGAGGGACATGAGGGAAGTAAAACCAAATCAATTACCATTTCTTCCTTCTCGTCGCTGGGTAACACATGAGTAACACATGATTACCCACATTGTTTAGCTGTGTAGTTACCGTTCTCGCCTGTGATAAGAGAACGCAAGACTTACAACATGAATCCTAAAGTTGACACAACTTGTACTGGGCTGCGTACAGTGCCTCACAACTGTACTCGTGAAGGTCCTCTCAGAAGACACACACCTTATACAACAAGGAGAACGTAACTCATGAAGGTCTATGGTCTTCTTCCTGAAAGAAGGTCGTCACATCTCGACGTGGTCCTTGGAAAGCATGGTCTTCATGCGGCCTTCACTGCCGTAACATTGTAGGTATACTTCGGTGGGACTCTCAGATCTGTGGCCTTCAGGCCGGAGAACTCGGTGAACTTGGAGAGCGTCTCCGTCTTGCCCTCGATGGAGAAACGAGGTCCATCCAGCCACAGCTGGTCGGCGTCTACCTTCTCTATCTTGGGTCTGGTCGACTCGTGGCCCCGGTAACTATCCTGGACTTCAGAGATCTCACCAAACTTCCCCTCGGGCTTGAGGGAGGGACTGTGGCGCCGCGCGATGTTCCTGTGGGGGTCGAACGTCTTGTACTTATCGTGGAGCTCCGACGTCTCGCCGAAGTCTCCCTCAGGTTTGAGCTCGGCGCCGTGGGGCTTGGCGATGTTCCTCTTGGCCTCGTTCTCTCGGTACTTGTCCTTCACCTCCGTCGTCTCTCCGAAATCCCCCTCGGGCCTCAGCTTGGCCGTGTGGCGTTTGGCTATACTTCGCTTGGGGTCGAAGGACTTGTACTTGTCGCGCAGCTCCGACGTGCCGCCGAAGTTGCCCTCAGGTTTGAGCATTGCGCTGTGGCGCTTGGCGATGTTCCTCTGCGTCGCCAGACTCCGGTATTGATCACGGATTTCGCTGGTTTCCCCGAAGTGTCCCTCGGGCCTCAGGCTGGCTGGGTGTTTGCTGGCGATGTTCCTCTGCGTGTCGAGAGGCTTGTATTTGTCATGAAGTTCTGATGTTTCACCAAACTGGCCTTCTGGCTTCAGGTGAGCTGAGTGTTTCTTGGCGATGTTTCTGTGGGTCTCCAGCGGTTTGTATCTATCGTGGATTTCAGACTTCTCACCAAATTCGCCTTCAGGTCTGAGGTTGGCTGAGTGTTTCTTTGCGATGTTTCGTTGAGTTTCTAAGGCTTTGAATTTGTCGTGAATTTCAGAGGTCTCGCCAAAGTGGCCTTCCGGTTTCAGATGTGCTGGGTGTTTCTTGGCGATGTTTCGTTGTGTTTCTAAGGTCTTAAATTTATCGTGGATTTCAGAGGTCTCACCAAATTCACCTTCAGGTTTCAGATGTGCTGGGTGTTTCTTGGCGATGTTTCGTTGTGTTTCTAAGGCCTTGAACTTATCGTGAATTTCTGAAGTCTCGCCGAAGTGGCCTTCAGGTTTCAAATTTGCTGGGTGTTTCTTTGCGATATTTCTTTGTGTTTCTAAGGTCTTAAATTTATCGTGGATTTCTGAAGTCTCGCCAAAGTGGCCTTCAGGTTTCAAATTTGCTGGGTGTTTCTTTGCGATGTTTCGTTGAGTTTCTAAGGCTTTGAATTTGTCGTGAATTTCAGAAGTCTCACCAAATTCACCTTCCGGTTTCAGATGTGCTGGGTGTTTCTTGGCGATGTTTCGTTGTGTTTCTAAGGTCTTGAATTTGTCGTGGATTTCTGAAGTCTCGCCGAAGTGGCCTTCAGGTTTCAGATGCGCTGAATGTTTCTTGGCGATGTTCCTTTGAGTTTCCAAAGGCTTAAACTTATCGTGGATTTCTGAAGTCTCGCCAAAGTGGCCTTCAGGTCTGAGGTTGGCGGAATGTTTCTTGGCGATATTTCTCTGTGTCCCCACAGACTTATAATTGTCGTGAACTTCAGACGTCTCGCCAAACTTCCCCTCTGGTCTGAGGTTTGCAGAATGCTTTTTCGCAATGTTCCTCTGGGTTTCCAGCGGCTTATAATTATCTTTAATTTCTGAAGTTTCACCAAATTGTCCCTCGGGCCTGAGGTGCGCGGAATGTTTCTTAGCAATGTTTCTCTGTGTCTCTAAGGCCTTGTAATTATCGTGGATTTCTGACTTCTCGCCAAAATGGCCTTCAGGTTTGAGGGTAGCAGGATGCTTCTTGGCTATATTCCTTTTGGGGTCCAAGGGTTTATATCTGTCACGGATTTCTGAAGTCTCGCCAAATTGGCCTTCAGGTTTCAGGTTCGCTGAGTGTTTCTTTGCGATGTTCCTGTGAGTTTCTAAGGCCTTGTATTTGTCGTGAATTTCTGAAGTCTCGCCAAATTGGCCTTCAGGTTTCAGGTTCGCTGAGTGTTTCTTTGCGATGTTTCTCTGGGTTTCTAAGGCCTTGTATTTGTCATGAATTTCTGAAGTTTCGCCAAATTGTCCTTCAGGTTTCAGGTTCGCTGAGTGTTTCTTTGCGATGTTTCTATGGGTTTCTAAGGCCTTGTATTTATCATGGACCTCTGACGTCTCGCCAAATGTTCCCTCGGGCTTCAAGTTTGCGCCGTGTTTTGGCGCGATTTCCCTCTTGGTCTCAAACTGTTGGAATTTGTCTTTGATTTCTGACTTCTCTCCGAAGTTTCCCTCGGGCCGAAGGTTTGCCTTGTGCTTCGGGGCAATATTCCGGTGGGTTCCGAGATCTCGGTACTTGTCGCGGACCTCCGTCACTTCCCCGAAGTTCCCCTCGGGTCTTATGTTGGCTTCCATCTTCTTGATGGTGGGCCGCTTGGCCGGGAACTCCCGATAACTGTCCCTGAACTCGGAGGGTTGGCCGAACCTTCCCTCTGTCTTGATGTTCGTTCCTTGTCGCCAGATGACCGGCCTTGCTGTCGGGAACTCGCGGTACTTGTCCTGGATCTCGGTTTTCTCTCCGAAGATCCCGTCGGCTCTCAGGTTGTCGGGGATGCGGTAAGAGTGACGGTTCTGTCCCCCAAACTGCTGGAACTTGGAGTCGTACTCCGAGCCGCTTGCGAAGTCTCCTTGAGTTCGTAGGTTGCTGGTGCCCACACGTCTCCGTTCAGGTCTGGAAGGGTCGGTGGGCCGGTAGCGGTCTTGGGTTTCACTGGTTTCGCCAAACTTTCCAGTAGTTTTTAAGCTATCATCCATTTTACTCACCCGGGGCCTTTGACTTCTGTGGCCCTGGAACTTGTCCTGGACCTCAGACTTCTCCCCGAAGTCTCCCTCTTGGTGGAGATTGTCGCTGGTTTTCTTCAGCGTGGGGCGTCTGGTAGCCTGGGTTCTGTACTTATCTTTAACCTCTGATATTTCACCAAACTTTCCTTCCTGTCGTAAGGTGTCATTCTTCTTTGTCACCTCCGGTCGCCTTACATTCTGTCTGGGAAACTTGTCGTGTAACTCAGATTTATTTCCAAATTCGCCCGCCGGCCTTAGGTTGTCGCGTCTCCTCTCTGCAGCGCGTCTCTGGACCACCTTCTCAGCAAACTCCGCCCCGTAATGTGTGTCTTGGACGAAGTCTCCTCGGGTCGCGAGATTGTCTTCTGTTTTCTGAACTACAGGACGGCGAGCGTCAAACTGCCGGTGTTTATCTTTCGTCTCTGTGACCTCGCCAAAGCTGCCTTCTTGCTGGAGATTATCATTATATTTGAATTCCCTCCGTCTTTCAGCGCCCTTTCTGGCAAACTCAGTGTCGTACTCTGTGTCCTTGGAGAGGCTACCCTCAGTTGCGAGGTTGGCCCCTTGTCGATGAACCACAGGGCGATGCCTCTCAAATTGGAGGTACTTCTCTCGTGTTTCTGTTACCTCACCAAAGTCTCCTTGAGGCTTTAAGTTGTCTGTTTTCCTGACCGGATTTCGTTTATCAGATCCTTTCTTAGGGTATTGCTTGAGGTATTCTGTCTCTCTCGAAAAGTCTCCTTCAGTTGTAAGGTGAGCTCCCTGTCTCTGAACCACTGGACGGTGGGTTTCGGTGGGCTGGTACTTCTCTTGTGTTTCAGTTACCTCGCCAAAGTCTCCTTGAGGCTTTAAGTTGTCTAATTGTGTTTTGGGCGTGCGTTTACCGGAGACCTCCTTCTCGTAATACTGCTGGAGATACTCTGTATCTTCCGCTAAGTGACCCTCTGTCCTGAGATTAGCGCCGTGCTTCTGCACTAGAGGGCGTCGGGTATCGAACGGGCGATGTTGGTCCTGGGTTTCTGTGAGCTCGCCGAACTCCCCCTCAGGGACGAGGTTGGACCCCTGTCTGTAAACGACGGGGCGCGAAGCCTCGTACTCCAAGTAGTTCTGCCTGTGTTCTGTATTCCCGTCTATGGAGCCTTCTTCACCCAGGTGGTCCTCCCGCCGGCCAACAGCCTGTAACAGTACAACACAAGTGTTACACACATGATTGACGCCCACAGAGACGAGTACAATGTGACATGTATCTGAATATCTCTCTATGTGGGTTTTAACTTTACGTATCATAAGATTGTTTGAATGATGAAAATATCCTAAAAGGTCTTCAATTAAATGGGATTTATGTTATACACTTTATACATAAACGGGCAAACTCAGGACATGGCTGAGGTGGTTAACGATTGGTGTGACTGGCCAATTACACAACAGTTATTATTCATTATAAAATGCTGGGCTTTCCCCTCCCACGGGCGGTACCCTGAATTTTTACCTACTTAAAACTGTAAATTTGAATATCCCTTGCGGGTTACCCCTTGCTAAAGACAGTAAACCTACTGTATATTTACATACACTACGGGGTCACACTCTAAACGAGTCTCGTACGGTTTTACGACCTGCTCTACTGACCTGTGGTTTGCTGTAGTCCTCGTAGGCCCTGTAGGCAGACTTGACCTCAGTGGTCCCATGAAATTCGCTTTCTGGGTTAAGGTTCGAACCCTGCCTGTAGAGGGCGGGTCGCTCGTACTGGTAGGCGGGTTGGTAACTCAGATAACCACCGGAGGGGTCATGGTTCTGGTCGCTGAGGTCGGGGACTCCGTAATTGGGGTCGTAAGCCTGGTAGTTTGCTTCGGAGCCTTGGTAGTTCGGGTCGTAACCTTGGTAGTTGGGGTCTGAACCCTGGTAGTAGGTGGAGGCTTCACCCACGTAATTGGGGTCAAAACCCTGGTAGGTCGGGTCAGGACCCTGGTAGGTCGGGTCGGCAACCTGGTAGTTGGGGTCGGAATCTTGGTAGGTGTTGGGGTAGGTGTCGGTGGTGTAGTAGGTGGGGTCAGTGGACCCGTACTGGTTCTGGACGCGACCCTCCCTGGCGAGAGAAGAGGTCATGGATTACTCACTATGGTTGATATGATAGACAGAGAGGGAACAGGCATTTAGCGAGTTAGCACATGTGTATACTGTAGATATAGCGGTAAACTAAGGTAACAGAGATGAGTGAACATTTTCACACAACCTGAATCATGATATTGACCACAGTTGGAGTGGAGGAAAGTGTTGTTAAATCCTGAGTTACCTTGTGAGCTCAGGCGGGGCTCATCTGACATACACAACACGGTGAGAAGTTACAACAGTTGTTGATAAGTTCTGTTGAGGTTAGATACATGATACAGAAGTACCCCCGAGCTGCACGAGGGAAACTTTCAGGTATATTCACATTTGATTACGTGGACATTAGAAGGCAGTTGTAGGTGTGTGCAGAGGCGAGTTTCTGACATGACCGGAGGAGTGCAGGTTGTACTGTATCACTTACGGGTTATAAGCCGGAACCTGCTGGTGCTGGTGGTGGTCTGTAGTGTAGAAGTTGTGACCGGAGTAGTTACTCCCCCCTTGGCCGTACTCCAAGGGCTGGGAGGTGGGTTGGTGATAGGAAGAGCGGGTGGTGGTAGTCCCGTCAGCGTACCGGCTGTAGAGAGAACAAGTGTTGTTATTAGGTGGTTAACTGGCCTCCCTCTGTGGGTTCGAGGCTTCGAAGCCCACGAAGGCACGCCGTTATTCAGGAGGTTCGCTAGCTACGTTTTGAGGGTTCGAGGCTTCGAAGCCCAAGAATGCACGCAGTTAGTTCGGTGGTGATCTGGATTCGTTGTGTGGTTTCGAGATTTCTAAACCGTAGCAGGATATCGGACCAGCATTTATGATAATGTATCTATTTAGATATAGATGTTATAGGCTATCTAGCCAACACATTCGTGGAAAGTCTTGGCCCGGAGTAATGGGTCACAGGTGAATTACGTGAGACAGTTGCTGATCAGATGTGTGTTGGAAATGCTTTGGTGCGTGGAAGAGTTTGTGAAATTGTAACTCACGTTGTGTGTGTGTGTGTGTGTGTGTGTGTGTGTGTGTGTAATCTTTCGTAAAATGGTCTAATAAACATTTTAAGTCTGTACCGCAGCCATGCATCATGCATGTGCCATGAGACACTCTCTCTCTCTCTACCCACCCGAAGAAATCAACATGAGGGTCGTGTAGGATGGCTGCTACCGACGCCATCTTGATCGGTAGGTCAACACCCAGGGCCAGAGGCGACGGGGGTCAACACTGTCACACTGTGTGTTGCTGTGGAGACCAGAGACCAGCAGCAGCAACACCCACAGTGTTGCGTAGTGCACTGATGGAGGGGGATCGGTGTGGATGATCGGTGTGGCAGACCGTAATATCTGTTACGGTACCTGGTCTGCTCCAGTCATAACCTTAAGTTTGCAGTTGCTTTCCCCAAAGAGTCTGGGCTTCCTCCCCGCCCCCCCCCCCCGTCTGGTTAATATGTGATATCGTCTGGTTGGTCTTATCAAGGAGGGCCTCTGGATGTATGGTGGCCAGCACGTCGCTCGTATTCAGAGTTGCGTAAGACGCGAGTACTTCATGCTCCATGCGTAACTTTTCCTTCTCAGATCAGTCTCTTTCGTTTTACGCTTCATAAACATCTCATTTTTTAAGAATTTCTTTGCTTCACTGACCTTCCTTAACTCGCACCATCTTGCGATGCAAACCTGTTCGACATTTTGTCCCTCCACTTCACCTTCGTCTTCTCCATGTCATAACTCGACTACTTCACTTATCATCATTTGTTTTCAACTTTGTGACATCTATACTGACTCTCGATTCTATACACCTGCACTGGTATCCCTTCCTCATTCTCGACGCGAGTATATCTTCAGAAAAATGAGTAAGACGTGTACAATTTTGTCTCGTCGCATGACGGAGAGGACATAGACTTCGCTGTACAGCACTTCGTTCTACGCTTGTTCCCTGCCTGTAGTCTGGCCAACACTGAGTGCTGAGCGTTGCGTTGTGTAGCGTTAAGACCGGCCTGCGTCGACCACTTTGCTACGCTGTTTGATGTGTTCGCAGGTGGGTCACGCCCGTCGTGACACCTTGACACAGAAACATGGTGCAGGAGGAAGGAGAACTTCATTCCCTTATAACACTAGACTTTCATCATGTGATCACAATGACGTCAACACCCGAGTGACCTAACCTAACCTAACCTAACAACCTAACCTAACCTAACCTAACCTAACCTAACCTAACCTAACCTAACCTAACACCTAACCTAACCTAACCTAACCTAACCTAACCTAACCTAACCTCAAAAGTATGATAAGTCTGACCGAGAGTATGATGATAGATATGTTCGAGAGCCGTACACGGGTCATACATATTGATCAAGATATAACTTGAAATGATGATCATATGTGAAATACAGTGCCGATAGCATGGAGAAAATAGGTCGCTCACAATAACCACTGTGATAAGACACAAGCGGTCAAACATTATTCATTACCTAACTAGATGCATGACTTTCACATGTATCATATTCTGTCATCATTTCATCCTAACTGATAATAATATTTACCTTTTTTTTTTTTACATAATCTCATTATCCGTGTCTTGCAATCTGTTTATGTATTTATGTCACATGAACACGACCGCTGAATGAATTTCAAGATTACATAGACCAAACATCATCAACACATTGATTGGAAATGCCATAGTTACATCTCTCAGTGCACTGCACGCAGAGTAACGTGGTGGTGGAAGGGGATTCAAGTTTTCTAAATACTTGAGCCTCGAGGTATTCGATGGTGAAGCTCCCGTCTTGAATATCTTGCAAATATTCGAGTTGATGTTCTCCAATACCAGCCATTACATAGTCCCCACACACGAGGATCAATATAACTCCAATAAATATGATTCCAGTTACCTTATACATGGCTCTCGTTCCCGCCAGGTCGAAGCACACGTTAGGCAAGAATGATCGACGCACATTTCAAGGAAATAAGCATTATGGGCTGAAATATGATATGGCCAGAACGCTCCGCCCGCATCCTGCCACCTTTGTAGGGGGAAAAGTAGACGGTTCTGAACCAGTCTTGCGCTGCGTCGCTGTGTGTCCAGCAAGAATTAAGCAATGTTTTTTCTTTCCAGAATTATCCGTCAGTCTTGTATATTGACCGGGCAAGCCATGGCAAAAACAGGTCGAAACATCTTGTAATAATGATGGAATCTGACGTGGTAAAGGTGTGGCAAAATATGTTATCATCCACGTAGTGTCTTGTTGATGTTGGGTGATCTGGTCCAGTGAGTCGTCTGACCTACTGAACTCCGTCCCCTTCGAACCCCTTGGCTGTGTTGACGTAGTCAGCTGCTTCGTGGAGCGCCACACAGCCGCACGGCAGTTGTTCTTACTAATGAGTCATTAAGGTGTTATATACACACGTTCATGGGGACATGTCAGCCTTAGGTCACACCAGACCTAACCTACCACACAGAAGACGTGTCTCAACTACCCACAACAGAGGAGTATAATGGTAAACCCACGTATTCGCACCATCATTGCCGTTATATACACATGCCTTCCTCAGCATTGTTTTCCACTCATTCACACCATCTTCACACATTTATTCACGTTAGATTGCAAGCGCTTATTGGCAGACTATCAAATTGCAGGCTTTTATTGACAGTTCGGTCGTCAATATCCGAGACCGGAGACCATTTGCTGGAATACTTGACGAATGTACGTGGTGATCCAGGTGGACTTGGTGACCTACATAATGCTAGGCATTGTAAACATACAGCACTCCATTATTGCAACACTCCTCGATCCTGACCAGTTCAGATTGTGTCTTGAGTGACGTGTATCAACAGGTGTGTATTTTAAGTGTTTGGGATTAATGGATGTGATCACCTGAAGTGTTTTGGATGATGTCTGTGTCATGTAACACAGCACAGCTTTACATAGACCACCGTTATTTTTCTATTCGTCAGATGTCATTAATAGTATACAACATCTACTGTATATCTAATACAGTAGATAGAGATAGTATGCTACATCTATTGTATATCTAATACAGTAGATAAAGATAATATACTACATCTACTGTATATCTAATACAGTAGATAAAGATAGTATACTACATCTACTGTATATCTAATACAGTAGATACAGATAGTATACTACATCTACTATTAGATATAACACAGTAGATACAGATAGTGTAAAAGTTACTTAATCATACTGGGAAGTGAACTTTGTGCTAATTGCTTATTTCCCGGATAT
>JAUUDZ010018361.1:0-11359 GCA_032361705.1 Panulirus versicolor | reverse complement strand
TGTGTGTGTGTGTGTGTGTGAGAGAGAGAGAGAGAGAGAGAGAGAGAGAGAGAGAGAGAGAGAGAGAGAGAGAGAAGAGAGAGAGAGAGAGAGACTTAGAGTAGATACACGATTTCTACTGTACGGATAAGGGACTTTACTCACGTGTGTGTTTGTGTGTGGGTGTGGGTGTAGGAGAGAAAGTGAAGTAGGGGGAAGAGGCGGGTGTGTGTGTGTGTGTGTGTGTGTGTGGCAACAGGCCAGGAGTGAGGTAGTAGGCTAGGTCAACATACACCATGTAAGGAGCCAGAAGGCCACTGTGGTGTCCCGGGGCCAGGCTGTGTTGGTGCCCCTGCAACACCTGCTCCCGAGGAGGCCGGGTCCTGCCTCCAGCTGGGCCGTGGGTGGTAGCCACACTCCCCCAGGGTCTGTAGCTGGTACCTAGCGGCCTGACACACAGCCAGGTGGGCTGGTGCACGGACCAGCTGGGGGCCAGGTGGGAGGTGACGGCGCCACGAGGGTAGAGGGGGTCGAAATCGGGCGGTTGCCGTAAATGGTAGAGTCAGGTAGGTGGCCAGCCAGACGGGCGGACGCCCGGCCACCAAGCCACCACCAGCGGCCCAGGTCCTACTTTGCTCTGGGAGGCACACAAGGGCTTCACGGACCTTCGGGAGGAGAGGTGAGGGGGGGGGGGGTCTTTTGAACGGTACGTGAGGAAGCCACCGGCATAGCCTTAGTGAAGTAGCTGGAGGATGGGGTTAACGCAGTGTTCACTTCGAGCTGAACTTACATCGCGTCAGCCGTTGGCCTACGAGGTGCTGTGGCCCACGGCTGCTCCCGCGAGGCTAGGCTCTGTGCCGCCAGGGGGGGACACAGACACTGCCACTTACATAAGGCAGGGGTGGTCAGTGGTACACTTCTGACGGGGATTACGTAGTGGTTCTTTGTTGACTCTGTCACCACCACCACTGTCAACACCCACCATCACTACCACCCACCACTGTCAACACCCTCCCTCACCACCACTGTCATCACCCACCCTCACCACTGTCAACATCCTCCCTCACCACCCCTCACCACTGTCAACATCCTCCCTCACTACCCCTCACCACTGTCAACAACCTCCCTCACCACCATCACTCACCACTGTCAACTCCCTCCCTCACCACCCCTCACCACTGTCAACACCCACCCTCACCACTGTCAACACCCACCATAACCACTACTATAACATTACTACCATCCCACCACTACCACTGGCTTTCCTTGCCCACTGACCCTTGTACGTACATTCTCTGCGTCCCTCAGATGGTAAGTATGCACAGTGGTATGCATTGATTATGAATATTAAATACGGGTCAAGTTTCCCATGATCGTACGCATGGCTTCCACATCCTAGTATGAACGTGAGGGGAAGGAGTCATAGGACCGGCCGTCCTGGGAATGGTTGCCTGGCCACCTTACCATGACCTGCTGGAGAAAAACGAAACTATGTTTTTTTTTTTTCTCATTTCGTAGAAAATAAGTTTTGTGGAGTATGAATGTGGGCAAAGCACTGGCCATATATCTGATGTGTTTTTTTTCTGCGTCTCGCCGGACATTCTCTCTCCCTCAGTATACCAGTGTAGGAAGAGTCCACACAGCCTCTCTGGTCCCCTCCAGTGGACCGGGCGCATCTGTGTGTTCATCTGTCTCAGTTGTGGAGTGATGTGATTGACTGGGTCCAGATGCGCCCTGGTGTTGACCACCACGCCCGTCACCTGGCTGGCTGGTCTCAACTGTGGCGCTGTGACACTCCGTTTTCTTTGGCAGTGTTGTTTCTTTTGTTGTTTACTGTTACGTAAGGTTACCTGGAGTTTACCTGTACACCAGGGTTTACCAGGGCTGTTTCCTCCAGTCCCCTCATACAGTACACTCACCATTGTATATTCACCACACAGTACACTCGCCAAGGTGTACACACTGATAGCCAGTACAGTCACTCTATAGTACACGCTAACCACACGGTACAATCACCACCCAGTACACTCACTTTGTGGTAGACACTAACCACACGGTACACTCACCACACAGTACACTCACCTTGTGGTAGACACTAACCACACGGTACACTCACCAAACAATACACTCGCCTTGTGGTAGACACTAACCACATGGTACACTCACCTTGTGGTAGACACTAACCACACAGCACACTTACCCAGTAGTACTAGCTCGCCCCACAATGTACACCTAGCACACAGTGCACTCATCACACATTATACCAATAGTACACCCTCACCACACAGTACAGTACACTCACCACACTGTACATTCTCACCACACAGTACAGTACACTCACCACTCTGTACATCCTCACCACACAGTATAGTACACTCTCCACACTGTACACTCACCACGCAGGACATTACGGTAACTACTGCACACCTTCACCGTACATTAACATTCATCACATAGTGTACCCACCATATAGTACAGTGACCACAGACCACTCATCTCACATTACACTATCACCACACAGGGTAATCTCCTCACCACACAGGGTAACCTCCTCACCACACAGGGTAAACTCCTCACCACACACTACAGTAAGCTTACGTCATCAGTGTGTAAGTACCTCTGTGTAATTAGCTGTTTGTACTCAAAGGGAGGGAGTTGTACACTCGTGAGGGTTGCATTTCTTGAACATTCTGTGTCGTACAACTTTTTTTTCAGTTCATGTATGGTGTGTGCCTTAACCATGCCCTGGGTCATCTTATATATCACCTTTCTTATACCATGGAAGTACTTCTTTTACAAGTCTTTTTGAACAAGTTTCTTTGTACATAACATTTTATATCGTCTGCTTGCTCTCTCGAAGATCTGTTCACCTCATCGACCTGTTTTAAAAAAAAAAAAGGGTTGCGATCAGGTCACTCCTTCCTCTTCTTTCTTCCAAGGTGGACACATTCAAAGTCTCTTGCCTCTCCCTGTAATGCAGCTGTCTTTATTCTGACACCATGATCAGGTCACTCCTTCCTCTTCTTTCTTCCAAGGTGGACAAATTCAAAGTGTCTTGCCTCTCCCTGTCATGCAGCTATCTTCATTCTGACACCATCTTTGTTGCCCTCCTCTGGACCATTTCTGTTAACTCTTTGTGCTGCCTTAAGCTTAGTGGCCAAACTTGAGACGCTTTGGGCTAAATGTCTTCTTATCCATATGGTTGAAAGCTGTTGTGATGTTTGGCAGCAGACCAGCGCGTCTCCTTAACACTGCTTCGAGTGTGGGACTCCGGTGACCAGTCAGGGACCAACCATATCAGCTTCTAAGTCCCTCACGCTCGCAGATAATCCTGAAGCTTAGATACAGCTTTCTTGCACTTTGCAGGGTATGTAGTAGACCAGCTTTTGGAGTCTGTTTAGGTCCCCTTGCAAGCTGATGCAACTCTCGCTCCTCACTTTCTTCATTACTGGTGCATCATCTGCAGACTGTGTGTGTGTGTGTGTGTGTGTGTGTGTGTGTGTGTGTGTGTGTTTGTTGTACAAGAGGATACGGATGGAGGTGTCCTTGTGATGGCGACTATCATGTTACCGTCAGCCTGTATGTTCAGGCCGGAGGGTCGTATGGCAGTGTGGTGGGGATCTTTGTTGACCACCTGTTTGTTGTATAGGGTTGAAGAACATGGCTCACTACTACTGCATGTGTTGAAGATAACGTTTTGTTATATAGGATTGAAGAACATGGTTCACTACTCCTGCGTGTGTTGAAGACGAACTTTTTGTTATATAGGATTGAGGAACATGCTCATTGTTATATAGGACTGAGGAACATGCTCATTGTTATATAGGACTGAGGAACATGGCTCACTCTCCTGCTCCTCACCACAATGTTTACAGTGACGTAATGTGAAGTATAATGTAAATCTTATCCTTCAGAGAGCCAAGGACTTTAGACCCATGCATTCCATCATTGCCCCATGCTCCATGTACACAGTCATGGCACAGTCATGAGACCTCGACCCTCCACACTGACAGTCCGAACTGGTAATACGTTGGTGACCCGTACCTTTGTAATTCAAAGCTTCTTGTTGTGTGCTCTTAGTGTCAGCTGTTTGAAGGCACTATTGTCTCATTTTTCAACCCAGAGTGGAACCTACATTAGACTCTTTTTCAACCAAAAGTATTTTGTGTACAGTGAAGTCAAAGAAGGCTTAACTAGATATGAAGAGCATCTGGGAAGAGGTAATATTATTTATTTGTGAAGATCAGTACATGATAGTGAACTGCAGCGTTTTAATGTGTAACAACTCCACAGGATTCTTCATCTTAAGCAATACATAAAACCGCTGCTGCATTGTAGTGCAGATGTTACAATTATTGATATCATCACTACAGTCAGAGGTTCACTTGTATGATCAAGTTACAGAAGTGGTCATTGCTTAATCGTATGATATCGAGGGTTTGCTACATTAAGATGAATACTTTTGAGATGACTTGATAATTGAGATGCGAAAAATCAAAGATTATAAAGGAGTGAGTTAGTTATAGACTTTGGCGTTGAGCTTAGGTATAACATATGAGACGCTAGTTTTATAAGTGGACAGTAAACTCTGGGATGTTTGTCTGTGTCTGTCTTTTCTGGACGTTATGTACTGTGGGTGAAGACAAGGTCGATAGATTTTCATCCTCATTGATACTCTCAGTGTGAGTTACAACCTCCACGTGCGTCAGTCACTTCGTTCGTCCGCATGAATCGTACAGATACTTTTTGGACGTCGCCAGGTGTTCAGCCACACTTCCTTGGCCATGTCTTCGATGGCCTGGCGGTTCCTCTCTTCCACTCCCCACAGCGCGACTGATGATGACCCACACATTTCCCTCTGGGCTCGTGTCACCACAGTAACTTGGCCAGTGACTGACTTCGATGTTAGGTTAGACCATAATCCACCACCGAAGTATCTTAGCGTTGTGGTTGGGTATTAATGAGTTGGGACGGCCATAGCACGAACAGAACGCGATGATACATCTAGAACTCTTACGTATTATGCATCAGTTGCTCGCCAGTTTATTTCGACCTGCTCATCTGGCTCGTGAGCCTTCATCCAACCCCCGTAGTTGCAGTGCAAACTCGACCATTTACGTCCTTTTCTGTGATGTTCTGAGGGAGATAAATGGTGTTCCTTGACCTCCAGCACTGTCTATCTCCGGCTGCCACGAATGAAGAAGCATACAGTCATCTGTACACATGATCGACCTTAACACTCGTCGTCTTAGACCGAGTACAGGAGCGCGAACCCGTAACGATCCTCCATGTTTACCCTCGACGGCCGGAACACAAGCAGTACCTCGGACGTCCAGCCGCCCCGTTTCGTGTGATGGCAGCGACGAGGCTGTCCACCACACAAGATCTGACCCACTGCAACCCACGCCGCTCGTCCTGTCCCCTGGCGATCCACCAGGAAACAGTTGGCTCTGGAGAGTCGGTTGCAGGTGTCATCCTCCACGTCCAGACACGGTCTTGTGTTGACATGAGGAGGGTCGTCACCCCTTTCAGACGCTTCTGCAAAGGTTAAACTCGCACGTTGACCTGTAGATTACAACTTTAAGAAATAGATAATTCCAATTGATACCGATATATTAATGTGATTTATTGATTATTCTTTCTTGTTGAGAGATGATGCCAAAACAGAAAAGCAAGGTATTATAAGCCACAACATACGAGCTTTGGGCAAATCTGAAGATTTTGGAGACATTCCAGTTCTATATGTATACAACATTGTTGCCAGTCAGTAGACAGGAGATAGCGGTAAAGAAAACGTGTGGAGGTGTGACTGAAGAATAATGTGTCGCCTGTTGATGAAGACGGGGGATCGAACACACTCACACACGTGGCGTTGTTGTGGCTGCTCATGATAACTCGGACCAGCTGGGGGTGCAGGAGCAACGGGACTTTGGTCCTTGACTGTACGTGTGTCTGAGGTACGTACGGACGTGATTTCCCGCTCAGTTAAGGCCATTTAACGGACGATGAAAGCCACCTCGCCTCATACGGACGCGGACGTAAGCTTTGGCACTTAGGTACGTGTTTTACACACACACACACACACACACACACACAGGTGGGGGTCCACGAGTGTAAGGCTCCCTCCACGTACAGTACAAATAGATCATTACAGTTACTAACAGGTACAGGTCCTCAGACTGTTGAGTGTTGGGGATGGTAGCGCAGGGAATGTTGCCTGATGCCACACGCGTTTGATGCGGTGGATGCTGAACGATTCAATACAGGCGACGTTACCGGACTCCGCCTGCGAAAGGTCGTCTCCGGCTTGAGTTGTATCATGGATAGTGGACGAAAAGGAGGACACTATCCTCGCGGGCCTTCTCGCTCCAGAGAAGCCCGTCCTTTACCATTTTATCGACCAACTGCTTAGGGAGGATGAACAGCTGGGTTGACTGTGGACCGACTGCCGCATCCAGGATTCGAACCGATGCCCTCGACACTGGGCGGCCCGTGAATGCGTCATGGTCAGGAACGCCAAAGAAAACGTGTCTAGAAAATGCAAAATATTAGACATATAATGGAGCCATCACCCACACAGTCTTGTATTTGGTTACTGGTAAGATTTGGGTACGTAACTCATAAACAAATGAATGAATATGATTATTTCTCAGTTATTAGATCCATAACTCGTAAACAAATGTATAAATATAGATATTTCTCGGTTATTTATCGCAGCGTAAAGGATTATTATGCGTGTTGTAGTGAATGTATTTATTAGTTACATAACTCGTAAACAAATGTATAAATATAAATATTCCTCGTTTATTTATCTCATCGTAAAGGATTATTATGCGTGTCGTAGTGAATGTGGAGTGTACGTAATGAGGAGTGGGTTAGGGATTAGTGAGGGTGTGTGGGATCAGGTGGTAATGTATGGGATGGTGTGTGTGTGTGGGTGTGTGTGGGAGGCAACACGTGCCACAGCACGCGTCCACGGGGGCAGCCCAGCCGCACGGCTATATCTGGACTCCGTCGGCCACTAAGTAGTACTAGTTTGGCCTGGCTCATTGCTCTCTCTCTCTCTCTCTCTCTCTCTCTCTCTCTCTCTCGTGGGGACCGACTGATGGTGATGGATCAGGTTGGACACAGGTGCGTAGCCTTGTGTTCTGTGTAGGGGTGGATCCTATCTTGTTTTTTGTGTGTGTTCCTCATGTATGTAGGTTAAAGTGTGTGTGTGTGTGTGTGTGTGTGTGTGTGTGTGTGTGTGTGTCGGGGAGAGTAAGCACACACACACACAGCCAGGTACACCATTTATCGACCAGCACCGCGGGGAGGATGAACACCGGGGTTGGGTGTTGGCCCACTGCCGCGTCCAGGGTTCGAACCTATATGATCCCAGCCCCGGGCGGGCCCGTGCTGACTCATGGTCGGTAATGGTAACTACCACAGTACGTGTGTATGTGTGTGTGTGTGTGTGTGGAGGCTGGTTGTGGTAGTGGCCCTCGACCAAGACCCGGGCGTTAACACTCCAGATTCCCGAGGTCTGGTGCAGCAGCAGGTGGATGATTCTGGACCTCGTTGTCCCAGGTCATATCGCTCACCTGGTCGATGTAGTGTGAAACTTAACCTTCCCTGACCTTGAGTGGCCACGCAGATGAGCCAGCCAGGTGATTTGATTTCCAATTTCGTGGCACAGCGTCTTTTTTTTTTTTGGGGGGGGGGCATGTTTCCTGCCGTGTGTCTCCGGCAGGTGGAGGTGTGTGGACCTGCAGACGGTCTCCCTCATGAGGAGGAGCCTCATCATGAGTTTCATTCATGAGGCGTGAGTGTGGTGGTGGTGTTGCATCACTCGGGAGCGTCTCGTGTGGTGGTGGTGGTGGTGACCACCGCCCGCTCGGGGCAGGGGCGGCGCATGCACGAGCATACCACACTGGCTATCACCCTCGCTCGCTACTTGTACACCCGGGGTCGACCCTCCTACTCCTCCTTCTGCCTTATAAGGTCATCTTGGCCCCCCATCACACACACACACACACACACACACACACATACACACGCACACACACGGTGTCTGGTGGGGGCGACGAGGGTTCGCTAAGCCCAGACCCACACCAACCAATGAGCACTCGGCTTACCAACATCCTCACTCCCCATTGAGCCCGTACCTGACTCCCAGACGTGTGTGTGTGTGTGTGTGTGGTGGCAGTCATGAGGGAGGCTGCTGCTGGCAACTCGGCTGTGAATACCATGCGCCAAGCTGTCACCCTAATCGGGCACGTCCCGTGGGGTAGCCTACAGGTTTCGTCACCTCCTCCGTCATCACTTTCACTCGCGGGCAGACCAATCCTGGGAGAGGGCGGGGCATACGTCATAAGTTACCTCATAGCGAGGGGCCAATGAGCGTGGCGGGTAGGCGTGGTGGGCGGATGCTGTATCAACCCATGTGGCGGGTGAGCCAGCTGTATAGTAAGCGTTGGTGTGTGGCGCGTGCTGCTGCTGCTGCTGCTGCACGTTGACTGCGGATCTGCGTCCACCTGACGCCTGCCTGTGGACCAGGTGGGTAGTGACGTGCGACCACTGGGCCCCTCTCCACCTGGCCAGGTGGCTGGCTGGGGGCAGGCAGGGAGGGAGGCGTCACACACACACACACACACACACACACACACACACACACACCTCCTGACCCACGGCCCAGCCCTCACCTCCTCTATGTTATAGCCAGCAGGGAAAATGCCTATGGTAATGTGGTGGACCGAGTGCATGTGTCGGCCCGACGGGCCTCTTGGGGCCGTTGTGCGGTGAGGCAAGAGACGCTGCCGTCACACACCACGCCGACCCACCCACCCACCCTTGCTTCGCACCGTTGTGCTCAAGGGGGAGTTAAGGTGGTGGCGGCTGATCACCCAGACCCCGGGGGAAGTCGGCGGTGGTGGATGACTCAGAAAAACCGCCTTCCATTATCACTGGGGACGGGCGGGTGTGAGGCACCTCCACGCAGACCCTGCTGGGGCAGAGGGCGTGGGGATTGGAGTGGTGGTGTGCGTGTGGAGGAGCGCAGACTGGGCCCCGTGGCACTAGCGCAGGGCAAGGTGCAATTTGGTCCCTCATCTCATTTCTGTTGCCGTGTGAGGTCGCTAAGTTAAGGCTCAGCCGGGTCCACCCTTCCCCCACCACCGTGCCACTCCATCCATACTTCCACCTGCTCACCGTCGGCATTACCACAGCCACCTGGCTCACTCACTGTCGCAGTGGTGGTGGTGGTGGGGGGCGTGTGTGTGTGTTGTCAGTGGCGCTACAACAGCTGATACCACCCCAGCAGCTGTTATAAATAGATCAGATGCACCGTTCGCCCACCCCTCTCCTGGTATTCGTATCTGTCATTACGATGTTTATGTTCTTCGCGACAGTACCGTGAGTTGGAACATGAGTACGTGGCTGTGTACCTCAGCAGAGGTGGGTGGTTCACCTGTCCTAGTGAGAATATTAGTACAATGCCTCCCTCTGTCCTTGTGGGAATATTCGTAGAATGCCTTCCTCTGTCCTAGTGAGAATATTCGTAGAATACCTTCCTCTGTCCTAGTGAGAATATTCGTAGAATACCTTCGTGAGATTCAGTCTTTTCGTGTGTTATCTTCACTGTTACCTCGACCTTCTTGTCTCCCAGGACGTGTGGGGTTCAGTCGTGTTTAACTGGTGGTCTGGATGGTACCTCACTGGGTTAAACACTCCAGGATGAACGTCCCTGGGCCACGCCTGGAGCCTCAGGTCCCATTGAAACGTACGGTGGCCTCACACCTGATCCTATGGAGACAGAGGGCTGGGTACAGGCGTGGCCCGGGACTGTAGCCACCTGCTCTATCTACCTGGTGATGTTGCCGTAGTGCGTGGCTGTGGGCAGGTCAGGGCTGTGTCTGGCCCGCCCTCTTGGTGCTACCTACCACGCCCCTGACTGACGGCTGTGTTGACGTGTGGCGTGTAGCCAGCCCTCTTGGTGCTGCCTACCACGCCACTGAGTGACTGCTGTGTTGAAGTGTGGCGTGGTGTACGAGAGCACCCGTACTGCCTCAGGCTCACACTATCACATGTGTGTACGTAATTGTACGTAAGAAAAAAAAAGACCTTTTTATCGTCTACTGAAAATGAGATTTTTATTATAGTCTGTTTCAGTGATGAAGATATTGTGTTGCTGAATCTTTTTCTCAGGTATCTTGACTGAATGGTAGATCGGGGTGAACCCTGGTCCAGGTAGGCTCAGATAGATATCTTTAAGTCCCGTTGTGAGGAATGAAACTGATATATCATACGACTCTCAATACATGTAATAAAAGCTCGGCAGTCAACTGGATCACGTACGAGCAAGGTAGAAAACGGGAGACGTTTGAATCCACCCACGAGACGTTTTCTATATAGTTGGATTATTTTGCTGTCTCTATATCACTAGTTGGCCTGATCCAGTGTAGTACAATGTACATGACTATACACATTCGCCAGTGCCCTCACAAGATGCTGGAATATAAAGATAAATTCCAGAACTATAGCTTTTTCGGGTATTTTTTTTTTTTTTTCTGATTTTGTTGACCCAGTTTGTGTTTGAGGTTAGATACATCCAGGATTTGTCTGTAACCCAGAGTCGCTCATCTTACTAGCCCAGGAGGAAGTGTGTGTGTGTGTGTGTGTGTGTGTGTGTGTGTGTGTGTGTGTGTGTGTGTGTTTTGAGGGGGTAGGGGGGGAGGGGGTGCGAACTGTCCCGATAGACTGTCTTACTCACGTGTTCTGGAATGTTAGGGAAAGGGTGTGTGATGATGAGAATGTAGGTCACCGCTTGTGTTGCACCGAGGTGGCATGTTGCACTTGTGTTGCTTGTTTGGGCAACAGCGAGTGGCATGTAACTGCCGTGGCAGGGGCGTGTGTTGCTGTAGCGTGTGTTCTTGGATGTGTCTGTGGTTGACAGCAGAAAGTGTTGCACAGTGGGTCAGTGGTTGACAGCGGCATGTGTTTCTGTGTGGGTGTTGACAGCAGCATGTGTTGTTATGTGGGTGTTGACTGTGGTATGTGTTGCTGGGTGGGTTAGTGGTTGACAGTAACATGTGTTGCTGGGTGGGTTAGTGGGTTGACAGTATCATGTGTTGCTGGATGGGTTAGTGGTTGACAGTAACATGTGTTGCTGGGTGGGTTAGTAGGTTGACAGTGGCATGTGTTGCTGGGTGGGTTAGTGGGTTGACAGTAGCATGTGTAGCTGGGTGGGTCAGTGGTTGACAGCGGCATGTGTTGCTGGGTGGGTTAGTGGTTGACAGTAGCATGTGTTGCTGGGTTGTTTGATGGTTAACAGTAACATGTGTTGCTGGGTGGGTTAGTTGTTGACAGTAGCATGTGTTGCTGGGTGGGTTAGTGGGTTGAC
>JAUUDZ010018350.1:0-11359 GCA_032361705.1 Panulirus versicolor | reverse complement strand
CCTTATTTACACAAAGTTATGCAACGTATGCTGAAAAGATTTTAAGGTTGTCAATTATAACGTGGGGGACAACCTGGTGGCATGTTTGGGTCCACCCTCCCCAACCCCCCAATGTCAATAACTGTAAACATGGGCCCCTGCATCCTATTTCCCCCATCCCACCAACACCCTCCCTAGCTCCCTCACCACACTCGCTCTGACTCCCTCACCTCACTCTCTCCCTGGCCCGTCCCTCGTGTCGTATGTTACCAG
This sequence comes from Panulirus versicolor, assembly GCA_032361705.1. Taxonomy (NCBI): domain Eukaryota; kingdom Metazoa; phylum Arthropoda; class Malacostraca; order Decapoda; family Palinuridae; genus Panulirus; species Panulirus versicolor. The sequence continues at coordinate 11,107 of JAUUDZ010018350.1, read as the reverse complement.
ACAGTTGGGGGTCGCAGCGGCCATTTGCGCTCCCATTACCCGTCTAATGTTTACCCATCGGCATAATAACAGGGTTTTCCAGCGTTGTGGCAAGGCTGGGCGCACGGAGTAGCGTATGGCGAGTCTCTCCTGGTCATTATACGGAGGATGATCCTACTGACGATGATTATTGTCAGCTCTTATATCGACTCCGGCGGGGATTTATAGCCACTGTTGTGGGGATTTCCATCGCCGCCACAGTGGCGGGGATTTATACTGAAGCCAGGGATTTATATTGTAGTCACTGTGGTGGGGGTTTATTGCTGCCACCAGCAGATGACCAACACAAGCTTGTGAGAGGTTAGAGGAATGTAATTAGGGACCAGGAATAACAAATATAAAGAAAACTCAAACTGTTCTCAACAAAAAAGCCAAGTCTGCCTTTTGCCCGACATTTTTTTTTTCTTATGATACTCACAAAACTTGGTGACGTTGATGCACGCCATCATGGGGGTATAAGGATCCTGCGCCCAGTGACGGAGTCGCATCGCTATAAATAGTATGACTGACCACCCGACTAGTGTTGTCGTGAGAGAGACTCGCTCCGGACGACCGGATGTTTGGTACCTGGTCAGTGTGCGTTAACCTGTGACGGTAGAGAACTGAAATGAGTTTTCAGTTCCTTCAGAAGGTAATTTTTGTTCAGACAGACAGACAGACTCTCTCTCTCTCTCTCTCTCTCTCTCCAACCTTGAGTGGGTTGCCATGATCGATGAGGCTGTTTTATCCTATTGGAGTTTTCGGATAAGTTTGCCCTGGCTTCATGGTGGGGGTTCCACAGACGCTTGATTGCCCCAGCTCTTTGTCTCCGTCTGTGAGGTTCTGTCTGTGTGGTCAGTGTGGTTCTGTCTCTGTAGTCAGTGTGGCTGTGTCTATGTGTATGGTAAAATTGATGGAGTTCTACACCCATGGGGCCCCATCTCTTGAACATCTTCTATCGGTCGGCACTTCAATTCTTTATGCTGTCCACATTCAACACTTTTTTTTTTGTTTTACTCCATTCGTCTATTAGTCTTATACTATGAAAATACTTCTTTACGTTTCGTTAGCAAGTTTCTTGCTTATTTTCATTATACGTTCTCTGGCTGCTCTGTCCCTACATCTCTTGAAAAACTTTAATGTTGCGTCATCAGATTTCATAACTTAAGTGTTGTGAACAGGTCACCCCTTACTCTTCTAGCCTTCTCCTGCTACCTAGCCCATTTAATTTCTGGTGCTGTCTTTGTTGTCCGCCTCTGGACCTTCTCTTTTAGCTCTATATGTTTCTTTAAATGACATGACTAAAATGTAGACGCATAATACATAATACTAATTCTTGTAACTTAAAAGGCCATAACTTATCATAGTTATTACCTGCACCAATAGAGTACTGTGGCACCATTATATTATGCACCTTATGGTTGGGTATTCATGGCTCCTATAGACAACTGAGTGTCCCCATCCTCCAGATATGTTTCTCATTAAATCGAGAAAAAGCCTCTCATTCATCTGTTTGGATCTCGCATTTCATCTCGCGGTTGCCACTTGCCCTGGCGTGTGTCCACTCTGCCTTAGAGCTATTCTTGCCCTTCCGGTCTGTCCTGAGTACTTTTGGATAAGATCTATCGTCGTCTAGAAACCAGTTGATCGGTCCTCTTTATACAACCGACCCCACCATTACTATGATGGCGGTAGCAATATTTCCCGCCTAGTGAGGGATACTGGCTTCGTATCCTCGACAGCCGGCACGCCGGGCCTTAGGTCTTTTCGTGCCACTGGCGCGCTCGGAGATATCCTGCACCTTCCCCGGGTCTTATCCTACCCGTGACGTTGATGGGAGACACCCGGCACGCCCGTGAGGTTACGAAATGTGGAGCCGGGAGGGCGCGAGGCCATTGGCGGTGTGGGGCGTGGGGACAGAGGGCGCCGCTGGGTGTGGCAGACGACTGAGGGAGACGTGTAGGTATGATGGATGTGTCACGGGGTACACAGGGTGCCGTGCACTCCCTCGTCTGACCGTGACGTAACGACCGCTGGTCTCCTGCGGTCACAGCGGGAGGGGGTGAGCGCTCGAGCTGGAGGTAGCTCCTCTCCCCTGCCGCAGCAGTACTGCCAAAGTACCAATTGTTCCTCTCTTGCGGCAGCAGTACTGCCAAAGTACCAGTTGTTCCTACCTTGTTGAAAACAAAAAATGAAATTTAGGCATAGGATTGTGAAGTCTGTCTTACATTCTTATTTCCAAGAAAAAAAAAATGTTACGGGACTGTTGTATTACGAGCTGTGATGAAGAAAAATGTTTTCCCTCTCCATCGATAAATTATCTTTCATTCCTGCAAATATTTGCATCGAAGAGAAAAGTTCAAAGCAAAATATATATATAAAAAAAGAAACATCCATAACACTTTGTATCTTTTTATTACGGAAAACGTAAAATTGAGATGATTACGTGCACATTAGCTGACCTTCAGAGAAAATGGAACTCAGGTCTTGACCACCGCTTGACACGCAGCCCATGGGGATACAAACTCCCCCTGGACAAGGGTCTACCCCAGAGAAACAGGAAAGAAAAATCGGGAGGTAATACGTGCCTGGCCGGCGCGCCTTCAGGTTGCGTTTACCGTTGACGCCAAAAATCTTAAACCACAATCATGGCGTGTTGCGTGACCTGCTGAGGGGAAGGGTGCGTGGCTCGCGTGTCGGTGACGGGAGGGGAGGCTTCACTACCTGACTGACGAGGCCCGGCCGTCTCCCTCCTACACCCGTGTCACACTGGACAAACCTCATCTCCGTCCCACTGTGACGTAACTATCGTCTCTGTCATTGTTGCTGTGCGCCGGGGGGGTCGTGATTGCAGGATATGTCCTTCCCCAGCATCCCAGGACTTATCAGATAGACAACAACTTGCTTGAGAATACGCGAGATAAGGAACTATCAAATTATCCGAAACTCTTCTGAGGAAATAAACGCAAGCGTAGTCACGCATTAGGACAGTTAGGGAGGTCGCCATATCTTTTTGTACGTCCGTAATTATCGTACACCGTTAAACATTACCCCCCCCCCCTCCCAATCGTACTGTAGTCTGCCCACTGTACTGGCTTGCGTTGAATATCAATTTGTTCACCTGCCAGGCTGGTCTCCGACCTGGGCACCTTTCGCACTTATGTAAACCTAGGTGGTCATTTTTCCGTACAGCACCATTGGGAGTTTCTACCATGAACGTTCAAAGGCTTGCCAGTTGATTAGGTTGCGTAAATCTTATTACCATGCCACCGTATTGAAGGTAGTGTCGTTTGCAAAATGCTTCTGTTAATGCAACTGTTTACATGAAGTTGTTAGTAAAACTGCACAACCATTATCAAATTCAGTAAATCATTTAGAGGCTCATTCGTTTTTGTTATTAAGACAACTTTCTCTTGTTAAGAATTGCACAATCTAATCTCTGATTAGTTCCTATGATTATCTCCAATCTTGAACGTATCGTGTGGTGATTTTGTAGATTAATTTAAAAGAAAATTGGCAATGTGACCTTCACTCTTGCTAGGATGTTTTAATTGCGTATATATTTTTTTCAAACCTTTGGCATACTGAGAGATTTTAAGTAAGAGTTTGAATTTTTAGTTTTTATCCTCCATGCAATCATCGTCATATGATAGATAAATGGTCGTGTGGTGCAAGATTAGCTCATAATATACCAGAGATTGATTTTGGGGTGGAGAGGAAGAGAAGGTGTCTGACGCTAAGCTACCCACGTAATCAGAGGAGCAATTTATAATGTTCCACCTGGCATGCAATAGAGCTACTGACTGCGAGCCTATCTCTCACTGACACACGAATGTCAGTTTGGCTCCGACGAGACGGTCATGTTGGTTGCGTTCAACACAATGGCTGGGATTCCATGGTTCCCTGGTTCTCTATCTGGCATGGAAGTTCAGTAAATTATAGCCTTGATAAACTTGGGGAAATCTGATTTTCATTGTGGTTTGCACCAAGGCTCAGGGATGATGATGATGACTTCTTACCCAAGTCAGTTTCTGTCGGAAAAAATGTTTTGAGATCTTGAAACCTGAGCGTGAGTTTGGTGAGATTTTTTTTGCAAGTTGGGACAAAAGAAATATGTGGAAGGAAGATGCACGTAAAGGTTTAAAAACATGACACACGGATGAGTAGGGCTTGAGTTCAGGACACATTAGTAGAGAGAATGAAATCGTTTGGCCACGATGGTGAGACCCTGGCCCAGGGCATGACTGAACGACCAGGCCTTCATACCTAGGGGTCGTACTGTCGTCCTCGAGGGAGGTTTGAAGTGTGAAGTACGACCCCTCAAGCCACTCGTAGTGTGTTGGGAGATGATGATGTAGCGCCAGACAACGCCATTAAGGTTATTGTGGTTTGTGGTGGAGATTGAGAGAGAGAGAAAGGAAGGCAGGACAGGGAATTCTCCCACGGGCAAAGGTACGAATTTACCAGATCTGTTAACCTGGTGGAGGAGGAGTAGACTACATCAGGGAGACATCACCAGGTATAATATCAACGGTAAGTGTTAGGAATGAGTGCTTATGCACGGAGTTAGTCCAGGATTTCAAAGAAAATGAGTCACAAGTTCATGTCTTGCGCAAGGGTTCACACTTCTCTGTTACATACTGAACAGAAAAGTCTCCCAATAGATGAGGCAGGCTGTGAGGGACGATTTGTCGGGAATGTCTCCTATGGGAAACTAACCACTTCAACATCACTGTGTGTGTGTGTGTATACAAGAGTACTTGTGGTGTTGGTAGTGCTGTTTCTGCAACATGTCAAAGACTGTAGTCTTTGGCAACGTATACTGATGATTTTTACCAAGGTAGAGGGTCAATAATTGGGTACTCACACTCCAAACTGGCCTGTTTGCTGTCCTTACGGCCTTCATCCTTGTTACAGTCCCAAGACAGTTTAATTTTGATACTCGTTCGTGGCATTAGAAACATATACTTCTTTTTAGATGTACTTTACCGTTTTCGAACTTTTATTTCTTAAGTTCCAATATTGCTTTGTGTGAAGCCCAGGTGGTCAATGGTAACGTCATTATTAGCTCTTGAATTTTCCCTCTTCTCTTCTAATGCCACTTCCGTGTTCTGCATAATTTCCAGTCTCTTCCCCTCTGATTATCTTGTCAACCTTCATTTTTCCCTCCCAACATTTATATTTTTTCATCATTCTTTCGTGTCATGTCTTCCACTGGCCAGGTCACTTGTCGGCTGGCCAAGCACGAGCCTCAGCCCCTGGTATGCCTGTAGCCTCACCGGCGCGGAACAACATGTTGCACGCCACCCACTTCTCCTTCATCTAGACAAATGACGTCTAATATTTGTATATTACTGACCTGCTGCATTTTCCACGACACTAACTAGACTTTACATGGTATACCTTAGTGTCAGGAGCGAGCAGGGTCGTTCGAACACCAAGAGCCCATTGTATATAGGTTACATAATTCATATCGGAATTCGGCCGTGAGGTCGTTGCTCCAGATTCTTCAATATTTACAGGTAATTATTCTCCACCAGGTGGACGACGTCCTGACCCTAAGGGTTAAAACCTCATAAGTCTGACCTGGCGGGCAGCCCTTACCCCATCCCGTGTTCCCTGCTGAAGTAAAGTAAAGAAAAACGACATTTTCCTCTCACACATTACGAATGCGAAACATAAGCACAAGCCGTTTATCTCTTCTGTCTAGATATAGTTGAGAATTTCAAACACAGGCAGCGTATGCCAGTTGAGTCTTGACGCGCAGTGTCTTTTGAGAGTAACACTATATTCGCAGTATCTGTCATCACGAGGCAAAACATGCACCTGTATGATGATGTAATGGTGATTAAGTGATGCATGAAAGGGACTTGCACAACACGACCCCGTAGCCTCGCACAAATGTGGCGATCCAGGATGCCATGGCTTTCCCATATGTACCGCCAAATGGGAGGAGGGAGGGAGTGGGGTAATCGAGTGCGTCTACTGGACCATAATAGACTGACAGTCACGGTATTAGATTGCGAGGTTAGACTACAAGATCGGCGAGAGGTAGTCGTGGGCAGCAACACCAGCAAGCGAGTGATGTCGCTGGGGCGGGTCTGGTTCAACACTGACTGCAATGCCTGGTTTTTTGTTTTTTTTTTTTGTACCCGGGACTTGGAAAGTCTTTGCTTGGTAACAAGTGTGTGGGTAACAAGTGTGTGTGGAGGCATAGTTTGCCTCTGTGTGTGTGTGTGTGTGTGTGTGTGTTTATTCAGTATGAATGAACATTTAGGTGTGTGTCATGCTCTCGTAGTTCATGAGTCGTGTTGGTAAAATACTGCACATGAATAACAAGAAGCTGTTGCCGAGTACGTGTAATTTGCGAAGTTATGAGAAGAACGGCGTCAATTTTTCTGAACGTCTACCATCTGTCGTTTATATCGACTGTCAATATCCGCAGAGGATCTGAGGGAAAGACCTTTTAAAATATTCATTCTAAGAATCCACTATGATAAACTGTTATTGTTTCTCAAAGTTGGCAGACTTGTTCACAAGTCTGTAGACAGTCTTCCTGCTCTCATACTGAGTGTGAAGTTGCATGGAGTCATGCAATAATACGAAGGTGTAGGATGTGTAACGTTTGTCTGGCTGGAGTATAAGCTTGTAGGTTATTCCCATAATGTTTTCTCAAGCTGGATTCCCCTCCAGGATGAAAGGCTCGGCAAGAATTGTGTACGATCCTGGCTGGACACACAGCTTGCTGCTTACTGTGTTGGTCAGGCTTAATGGACGGTCGATGTCTGTATAGCGACTTACACCTGTGGACAAACACAAGCTCTTCAATATCAGCATCTCGCCCTTGTCATCATGTCTCACATACTGGTTATGGTTTCAGGTTGTAAAAAGAACCGCCAGAGTAATTGCAGTTTTTTTTTTCCCCCTTGAAGTTACAATTAAATAAGAGAACGGCAAAAACTGTGGCGTGATTCCGAGGGGTCCTGAGTATAGTGTTGAGCATGCACACTGGCCCGCGTCGTGAGGGACTTAGTATAAAAGTTTGATGAGATGAGGGTTGTTTGTAGATCACAAAAACACTAGTTTCTCTCGGCCGTTTTGTTTTATACCGCTGTTAAGACAACATGGGTCCTAGAAAGACAAAGAAACAATCATGCCGTTCACATGCAACGTAAAAATTATCATCTGCTGGTCTTCAACATTTTAATGGTCTTGTGTACACGAGATGTATAAGTTCAGTTGTATTTCAGAGGTTGTATGTTCATCTTGATTGAACAGTATCTTCGTGTGGCTGTGACACGCCCCTATGAGTCTCTTGCAACTTAGTTTCAGCTGAATTTCCAATTACTTTGTGGCAATACTATGATCATGCATAGAAGAAAGTTGGGTCTTGCATAACCCTTCCATAATGAGGCCATAGCATCATCAGTAAACTGGTGTCTTTCTTAAGGTTAGTCAGAGCAGCGAATAGCATGTTCTTCAGCTTATCCTCGTAAGTTATAACACACAACACTTGGTTGCTTCGGGATAGTAGGGAATGCCCGAGTCGATGGATACAAGATGATGTCCAACAGGAAACTTTACCACCTGACATTCAGGTGTATAATAAGAAGGTGTCACAAATATGTCGTGACTAATTCTTTCCTGTTGCTGAATAATATTCTCACGAATCCGTGCAGGAGGAGCGAGAGTTGTACCGTGAAGAACACTTACTGGATTGTGTATTGCAAAACAGATGTAATATTAAAGGTGGTGTGTCACGAGAATATGGTATATGTAGTTTTTCAGTTCATGTTGTGGGGGAAAGAGTCTTGACTTTGCCGTTAATTAATTAACTCTAGGAGGGAGAGTGACTTGGTAGGTAACAAGACAAGTGGTGGTTTGGTAGTCTGAGCTGTAATGGTTTTACCGTCTACGGCAGAGGTGAATTCTCATTGGCTACTGTCCTATTGCATAGTGTGCAGGTTTTCCAACCAGGGTCGATATCGGAGCAGTGAGGGAGGAGGCATGGACCAGACTGTTGAAGTGGAGCAGCTGTGATTAGAAAGTTAGATTTGAATTTTATTAATGACCAGAGTGAGTCTTTCACATTTTGCCTTCGTCTGGCTGACTGAGTGGGGGCTGCTGCCGTCCTGCGAGTGAGTTTAGGTTACTGCAGAGTTGGTAGCCTGGATATATATATATATATATATATATATATATATATATATATATATATATATATATATACATATATAGTCATATTGTGTGCTAATTTCATATTTGCCTCAGGTTTTCATAACATGTCAGACGCTTGTAAAGTTCCAGTTTAAGGGCACCACAGAAATAATGTGGATATGATGTGAATCCATATCAATGGACTTTTTACTTAATAAAAGTGATTTAGATCGGGGAAGTGTGATTTGGGGAAGTAGATTTATCTTTGGAATATTGAATGAATGGGTAAGGCTATGGTGAACAAGAGATGGGACACCGAAACAGTGCTAGAAATCAACAACAGAACCTCTGGAAACTTTACTGAGGTTCGCCTTTGGAGTCAAAATTCGCTTTGATTTTTTTGTCATGTGAAAAATACTAGCTACGTTTATCATTTTACATCCATTGTAATGGTTGCTTACAGCTGAAGTAAGTGCACACGGTGAACGAAACTTCCAGCAGCTGAATTTAAATAATGCCATAACATCTCGCATATTTAGAAAAACTAAGTGAAATTTTGGTTGCATTGGGAAGTTTAGATGCTCATAGGTACGGTTAGTTTTCAGAATTAAGTGTTTCCCTTTGTACCTCACATTTCATACTATTACATATGTTTTCGCAGAATGAATAGGCTCCAAATACGATTGCCTTTCGTCTACTATATGTCATTGATAGGCGTTACTTGCAAATCCTTAAGTTATTCCTGTGGGGTGACGTGACCCACACCTGGCTAGGGCGGAGGTTAAGCCATGACACAATTAACCTTCACCTGCGGTAATTCTAACATTGTACTTGATAAACATTAATTTCAAGGAAGAACGTGATAATGAACCTGTTAGGAGAAGGGTTGTGTTGGCTAGGATCTTGGTACCGTCCAACTCCTGATTCGTCTCGTCATTATTATATTAGTAATTTCAAGGACAAAGAGACTTGGCGCAATTTATCCTCCCTTGTTACAATACTTTCTTTATCAAAATATTTTACTAATTGATTCTTTATCACGCCAGTGTCTAGTATAGATATGAAACGAAAGGTCAATCGGAGGGGGTAACAGCGGGTGGATATAAATAGGAGTGAGGAATGTGAAAGGGGTAATGATGGTGGGCAGGTTGGGCCGACCTGGTGACGCGTAATGATGGTGGGCAGGTTGGGCCAACCTGGTGACGCGTAATGATGGTGGGCAGGTTGGGCCTGCCTGGTGACGCGTAATGATGGTGGGCAGGTTGGGCCGACCTGGTGACGCGTAATGATGGTGGGCAGGTTGGGCCTGCCTGGTGACGTGTAGTGATGGTGGGCAGGTTAAGCCAGCCGTATGACGCATAATGATGGTGGGCAGGCTGGCCCGGCCTGATGAGGTGTAGTAACGGTGGGCAAGTTGGGCCAGCCGTGTGATGTGAGATAGTACAGGTCAACTCCCGCCCACGTCCTCCACATTCCTCCAAATAAATGTTAAAACACAACACACTCGTTCTAGTTAACGCAGCGAGCCTCTAATAACATGGCTTTCCAGGTATTGTTTTTAACCTTATCAGTGATAAATTAACGTTTGTGATAATGGATAATCATTTAACGTTTAAACGTTATTTATGGTCTGTACTAGTTTCACCTGTGTGAAGGGCCAACCATGGCGCCTGTTGCCATGTGTTGCCATGTTCTGTTGATCACCGTGGTCGCTTATTCACAGTCATGCAGTCATGCACATGATGCACTGCAAGTTTGGTTGCTGGCGGTGTGTGACCACCATGACGGCTGTGTGACCTCACTGATGACCGTGTGACTTCGATGGTGGCTTCGTGACCTCGGTGATGGCTGTGTGACCTCGCTGACGACCGTGTGGCCTCGATAACGGTTGTGTTCGTGACTGGAACCCGTATCGCGGAGATGCCCTCGGCGAATGTTGCCATGTTAGTGATGACACGTGACATTGCCTGCCACTGTTGCCATCCCGTGGAAGACCCGTGACATTTTTTGAAGACACATGACACTTGTCATTATTGCCAAGCCATTGATGGCACGTGACATTCCTGTCCTTGTTGTCATTTATTGATGACACGTGACATTTCTCTCATTTGAACCATCCCACTGAGTGTTGCCCTCTCAATACTAGCAGTTACTTTGCCTGGTCGGCCTTGCTATCATTCCCTGGCAACAGACTTGACCTCAGGCATATGGCAACCGATCAGGTCACACACACACACACACACAGCTGGGGGGGGGTGTCAGGATCTCCCCCCCCCAAGCAAGTCAGCCTGGTGTACCGGTGTGTGTGTGTGCATCGTGAGGCCACCTGCTGCATCGAACAGTATGATTAACCTGACCCACAGGCTCCCACTGCCATCGACCAGGTGAGGTGGTGTACACTCAGACGGGATGGGACGGTACAGTGGTCCTCCACTCAGACGGGATGGAACGGGACAGTGGTCCTCCACTCAGACGGGATGAGACGGGACGGTGGTCCTCCACTCAGACGGGATGGAACGGTACGGTGGTCCTCCACTCAGACGGGATGGGACGGTACGGTGGTCCTCCACTCAGACGGGATGGGACGGTACAATGGTCCTCGACTTAACAAGTTTCTTGCTTGATTTCATGCCATGTCGTCTGGTTACTCTGTCCCTACATCTCTCGAAGAATTGCTCACTCTCCACGTTATTGACCTGTTTTAAAAACTTCAAGGGGTTGTGATCAGGTCACCCATCACCCTACTCTCTTCTAGTGTGGGCACGTTTAAAAGCCTTTTAGTCTTTCCCTGTAATTCCGTTGTCTCATTTTTTCTGGTACTATCAACCTTGCCCTCCACTGGACCTTCCCTTGTGGCTCTATGTGCTTCTTTAGATGCGGTGACCAAACTTAACAAGGATATTATAGCTTTGGCTTTATGTAGAATATGAAC
>JAUUDZ010018339.1:0-11359 GCA_032361705.1 Panulirus versicolor | reverse complement strand
CCCCCCCCCCCCCCCCCCCCCCCCCCCCCCCCTGCTGCTGCTGCTGCACTGCATATTTGAGGTATGTTCTAATTAGACTTAAACATAGTGGCAGTATCACATCCTTACTTTTGTACATAAAGTTTCTGTTATCAAATCCTAATCTTATAAGCTTTCTCGGCAGCTTCATTACAATGCTGGGAGAATTTGAAGTTACTGGAGACACTGACTAAGGGTGTCATTTATCATGTGGCCTATCAGTTCATGATCAAATTTTGTGGTGATGTTTCCAACTTGTAACAGTTGACATTTATTAATGTTAAATGGCATTTGCCATTTTCAGCAACTTTATCTAGAGCCTCTTGTAATCTTAGCCAGTCTTCTTCAGTTATTATGGCACTGCCAATTTTTGTGCCATCTGCAACTTTGGACACTAAATCACTTAGCCCTACATCAATTTTGTTAACGTAAATTATGAAAAATATAAGCCCAAGCATGGATCCCTAGAGGACTCCACTAGTAACGAGTGACCACAGTGATAATTCATCATTCACTACAACTCTGCTCCCTAACCAGGATTTTAACCAATTTCCTATGTAGCCAGTACGCCTGATAGCTCGGACTTTATGTATCAATGCGAAGCGGGGGACTTTGTCAAAAGCTTTCTGGAAATCCAGAAATGTAGCATGCTTTTATTGTCCACAATGGGTTCCCCATCCTCATTTACTATGGTTCCTATCACACCCCTTAAACATTTCTTATTATTAACATATCTATATAATCTTTTAGAATCTCTAGTACTTTCTCTTGCAATACTCACTTCATATTCTCTCTAGGTTTGATATATAAAATAAAAACTACGAAAGTACATTTCTGATCATACATCTAACATCCAATAGTGAAACCTGTGATCAAGTAAGTACGGAGAAGTGTATAATACCTCCTGACAGCGATCCTGCCATCTACGTGCAAGAATTTCAACCATGGGAGGCTGGTATGCAGGAGCTCCAGCATCCAGGACACAGTCAGGTAACAATACTGTATGAAGAGCAGTTAGCGTTGACCATCCTTGTTTTATCACAGACTGCTGGCGAGAGAATTCATCTTCATGGTTGGTGAGAGACTGGTTGGTTTTGGAGCTTTGGCTGTAAAGTTTAGAATATTAATGATAGTATCTGCTTCAATAATATCTGCAGCATCATGTCAGAAAACTATATATGCATAATTCCAGTTCAGATATAGGAAACTGCATATCAGGTACATAAGGATATAATAAAAATCATCAACATTTGTTATATAATGTATGACTCCCCTGTATATGAGTAACAGCTAAAATTTTGGTTTGAGCTGTTTGTGACATACGATAAGGGTGATAACTAACAGTCTGAGCTGTCTGTGACATAGGATAAGGATGACATGTACTAATTTAATCTGTTTACAGGTGTAGTGGTTAAGGGGGTAAATGCAGGGGTTGGTCTATAGTAAGGGGAGACATAGGAGGAAAACAAGTAGCTGTATGCAGATGACATGGATCTGGTGGCAGACTCCAGAGAGAAACTCCAATGCTGATGACAGTCTGGCAGAGTGCATGACAAGAGAAAGCTAGGAGGGTCATGTAATATAACTTACTAGGTGATGTACAAAATATTACATGGAAATCCTTTATGAAGAAACTCATACACAGAAAACAATGTAAGACCAAAAAGAATGACACAAATTAATAAGTAATTAAATATTTATGCTCTAGTGCTAACTGAGAGCAAATGTAAGATAATGAACTACAATTGGAGGGCCCACAATTCAAGTGTACCTTTGAATGAAGAAAATCTGGAGGAAGTGGAGCACTTTAGGTAGCAGACAGTGGAGAGGGATGTGAATGGAACCATAAGGGTGTGAGACAGGTTGATCATGAAAGGAATGACAAAGCAGAGAGGTGTGGTGATGACAATGGTGTAAATAAGAAGGCTAACCAGGTTGTGCTGAAATAATTCAGACATGAGAGGACAAAGGATGAAAGACTGACAAAGGCAACGTACGTGTCAAAAGTGGAGGGAAAACTTAAAGAAGGTAGGATTGAGTGAAGGAGACTTTGGGGTATTGGGACCTGAACACTCTAGAGGGCAAGAGGCATGTGTGAATTAGAACTGGACTGGTGTCATACATGGTGGTCAACATGTCAATGAGCTGATCCAGGGCATGCGAAGTAATCAAGATATACCACGAAGCAGTCTGTCAAGCTTGGCTATGGAAAGCAGACTCTTGTTTCAGAACATTATACAAGGCAATGAATGTATGTAAATGGGACGAATGCTAATTTGTTCCTTAGGCTACTTTACAAAGATGAGAGAGGCATTTAAATACACAATAAAAGGAAATCACATTGCCAACATATCACATTGCTGTTCCATTTCTTATCTCTTTACTCTGCATAATTTGGCAAAATGCAAGGTAAGACCAACTCTGCTATTCACACTTTCATCTATGCACAGTCTTCACTTAAAACTATTTCTGGTCATTACTCAAGGAAATGCTAAAAAAATCTCCAACCATCAGCAAGGCATTCACATACAATAACATAAAATTCCAGTCTCATCTGAATAAACACAATTATACAATGAGCTTCCACTGGTCAAATGTTACAAATTTCCATATCAGTGGCGTTTCAGCTAAATACATTTTCTGTGCATTCAGCTAACAAATATTTCTCATTCCTTCAATATTTAATCAATCTATTGCTTCAATTCCCATTAGAATACACAAGTTACTTATCTCTTTTAATCTCTTATTTCCTATCTTCATCAAGGAGAAATAAGGCCTCAACACCAGCTGAAAGAAAGTACAGGTTAATGAAAAAGATGATTATGAGAGAAAGAAAAATTTGGATGAACAGAAGAAAAGAATGAAAAGGAAAAAAGAAAACAGCAATTATTAAAGAAGCAACAGAAAAGCTCAAAGAAAAAAGAAAAATCTGACAGGAAAAGAATGGAATCACAAAGCAGAGAACAAAGACCAATGAAAATGTAATCAATAACTATCTATATCTGTGATGCCCGTTCCCTTTGAGAACTCCCTCAAATAGGTAGCCATGGCAAAAGAGTCTCTATAACTGGTGTGAACTACGATGCTGCTTCTTACCCTTTTGTTCTTCATCCCTCCATCTCCAATTTGGTCACCCCTCTTTTTCTCCCCCCACTGCTGACACATATATCATCTTTATCAACCTCTCTTACTCATTCTCTCCATATGTCCAAACCATTTCAGCACATCCTATTCAGCTCTCTTAACCACTCTTCTTATTACCATACCTCTCTCCTACCCTTTTATCACTCACTCAATTAAACCACCTAACAAATTTAGTGTTCTCAAGCATTTCATTTCCAACACATCTACCCTGCTCTGCACATTCTCATTTAGATCCCATGCCTGACATTAAAACATCATTGGGACTTACTACATCTCTATGAATACCAATTTTTGCTCTCCCAGATAATGACCACTCTTTCCACATTCCTTAATACTTTCAGACCCTTAACTCTCTCATCCATCCTATGAATCACTTCCACTTCCATGGTTACATTCATTGTCAAGTTCATTCCCAGTTATCTAAAACATTTCACTTTCTCCAAATTTTCTCCATACAAATTCACACCCCAACCAGTCTCTCTACCCTCATAAAATTAATAACCTTGCTTTTACTCAAATTCACTCTCAACTTCCTCCTCTCACGCATTCCCTAATTCTGTGGTTTCTTACTCGAATGATATAGATATATACTATATACCTAATAACAACTTACATATGAATCTTGCGGCGTCGCTCTTGTTCAGGGATGAGTGTTGCAGCATTCATGTCCTGTAATGTGTTGGCCACAGAAACCAGAGCTAGCAGATGGTGGGTGGTTAGTGCAGGTGACACCTCCCAATGGCCACGTCCCGTGAATACCTACACAAAGCCAAGGTATTTATATCACGTTTAAAGAATATTCTACAAGAACCATTCTTATTTGTGTATAGGAAATTAGTCTGTCTAAGGATGCAAAATGTGTGTAAGATTTTCCATACAATGGTGCATTTCAGTTAGAAAGTGAGTTCTGAAGAATGAAAAACTATATCTTTCTAGGGTGCTGTAGCACAAGCTTGAGATTTTCTGAGATCACTTGGGGTTAAAAACCAGCCTTCTGTTGTGTCTTCTGGTGAGGTTTAAGGCACTCACCCCTTTCTAACCTTCTTGCTGTAGAAGCAGCCTACAGCTCAGTCCAGGTACCCCCTAAAATCAGGAACATTATCAATGTCACACCAATTGATACACTGTTCACAAATGACTGCTCCATAATTCTCAGAACACAGACATCATCCAGAAGCATGTTACTGCTGGTTGTAAAAAGTGCTTTTCAAAAGAAAGGAGAAGAAAGGTCAGGAAATAGCAACCCAAAATCTGCTCATGGGACATCAACCCAAATAGAAGTAATTTTTCATTCTTCAAAGCTCACCTTTTTCTCCAGGACTGCTCTGTCCTGCGAGCTTGACAGCATAACAACATAAAGGAGGAGGGTTAGAAAAAATCTAAAACAACTGAAAACACAGCAAAAAAAAATTTACCTTAAAGGTACCCTGTAATGAAGCACATCAGCAAACATCTGCCTCTAAAGTGGAAAGCCCAACAACATGCATGGTTAATGCTCTACATTTGGAGAAAGGTATCATTTAATATAAGTGTTGAGGATTGCACAAGCCTTTTGTTAAACTCTTCCTAGTAATGGCTGCTCAGAAAAGTCATAATGGAAGTCACCTTACTTATATCTTGGGTTCAAAAGCACAAGGCAGAGTGAGGCAACCAAATCAGTCTTAATGGGGTAATCCTTGGGGAGAAAGGTTCCTGGGTGAACAAAAAAGTGCTCCCCTCAAAGGTCACTGTTGAACTCAAGGAAGTCTCTCATAGATTTAACTGAGCAAAAGGAGGGGTTTACTTCAGAAGCAATATTCCAAAAAGAAATAAATATCAGACAAAGTCCTGTGCTTCAAAACTTGCTTTTTTTTTATCAGTTTTACCACAAACATAAGACATTGATCATAATTCAAGAGAGCCATAACTAATAAACAAAAGGCTCTTATGTATGGACAAAGCACATTTTTCACAAACTCTTATCCTAGCCATAGAGCATTTTTATGGGTATCTAAATAGGCATTATATTGTCAGAAAATTCCTCTAATTGTAGCAGATCCTGGAACTTTGCTGACATCCAATGAGGTTGTAATGGGGGCCAGTAGGTTTCCTCAAAAAGAAAAGCCTGAGAGTTTTACTCCAAGTAAGTTTAGATGGATTTATTCTAAGGACAACATAAAGCGTTCCTGAAAGGTATTCTTTTATTAGCTAATATAATTTGTAGCTTTGTTTTTATTATGACAAAAGGCTTTTAATCTGTCCCGGAATAAGATAGAAAGCTGCTCTTTAGTTGTTCACATTTAAGATGGTGGAACCTTTCATCATATGTCCCTTCCATAAACTGCAAATTATGGCAAAAGTCATTTGTCAAAGAGGTTGCGAAGAGATTTTGAAGTAATATACTTCATGCACATGGAACACTTCTCGGGAAAAATTTGAGAGAAATGCTCGTATGCTCTGGTTCAGCCCAATGACAGTACATCTCAACCTATATACTAAATTGCTTCAGTTTGCTCTATTCCATGCATGCCTTACACCCTCCAACATTTTAAGGCCCCACTCACTCAAAAGCATCTTTCTCTCCATACCTCCATCCTCCTTGGTTTTCTCCTTCCCCTTGTCTCCCCCCACTTTTGATATATACACCCTCTTAGTCAGCCTCTCCTTATTCATCTTCACAATAATCCAGACTATTTTAGCAAACCCTCTTCAGCTTTCTCATCAATGTCTTCTTAATACCACGCCTCTCTCTTACCTTATCATTTCTTGTTTGATCAACCCTTCTTGCACCGCCCTCTTCCATTCTCTCTGATCTAGGGCCTATGCCTCACATCCATAAAACACAGTTGGAACTTCTATTCCAACAAATGTACCTTCTTTCCCCTCCTTGATGTGGCCAGACCCTTAGCCCCGTCACCCACCCTATGATGTACTTCAGCTCCTATGGTTCCATCCACTGCCACATTCACTCCAGAGCATCGACAACACTCCATTTCCTCTAGGTTCTCTTCATTCTTTCAATTCTTATACTTTTCTCTTGACCTCCTTCACACTTCTCTTGTACACCTCCAAATCAATCACACTCCTAACCTGTGGACACTGTTCATGCAACTCTCATTTCTTTCCCTAGCAATTCATCTTCCTCATCCCATCACTAGTTGGCCAGGTACAAATTATATCATCTACATATCTCAACTAGACTGCCTTACTGAATAAAATATCTCTCAAAAATTTTGTTAAAAAAATCCATACAAAGATTACATTAACAATAGTAAGAGAGGGTTACCCATTGCCATCTCAGTGATTTTGTTTAAAAAACTCCAAATAAAGAGGATTACCCTCACCACATCAAGCTTTGGAGCATACCCACATCCCACCTTACACATACTGCATACATCACCTGCACATGTAAGGACATATTCCCTAAATACCTTTCACTTCTATCCAACTCCCCTCATTCTATCTTCTTCCATCCTATAACCATTCTTTACTCAGTCTTCCTTGTTATCTCTGCATAAAGGGGTCTTTTTCAAGTTCATTCACTTTTGACACTCACACATCATATAGGCTATTCCCTAAAAGTTTTAAAAACTTTTACACCTGCTTCTACCATGTAATGATCAAACATCCTGCCTGCCACCCCTTTCAGCATGTTTACATCCATCAATACTCATCTAGCATATCTATCATACAGCACAAATCATAAAACTCTGCAGTGGTAATAAATGAGATGCTGTAACATGAAAACAAAAGTAACGAATTAAAAGTAAGAGGAAACACTACATATCCTAATTATATTTGTATCATCATACATTCATACTTCAATATACTTAATCGCTGTTTCCTGCGTCAGTGATGTAGCGTCAGGAAACTGTCCCTCAACCCTAATGAACCTAATAACCTTGCTCTTATTCACATTTACTCTCAACTTTCTCCTTTCACACACTTTTCCAAACTCAGTCACCAACTCTGCAGTTTCTCACTCGAATCAGCCATTAGGGCTGTATTATCGATGAACAACCACAGACTTACTCCCCAGGCCTTCTCATCCCTCATAGGAAATAAATAAGGATGAAGACAAAGAAATTAAATGAATAAAAAGGAATGGTGATCTTATATCTAAGTGGCTGACAGCAACAGCTGACATACATGTGTATAAAGGCTAGATCCCAAGACTGTGAGAGTACAGTAAGCCCTCGATCTAAAGGACTACTTGAAGGAAAGGGTGTCCATTAATGCTAAAAGTCCTTTAAATCTAATGTAACAAATGGGCCATTCTTTAATACTAAATATACAATATAAGGTCACGCTCTTTCTTTTAACTCCTCTATCACTTGATGACATTTTGAATTGTAAGGATTGCAAAATCATTTACTAAATAAAGTCATTACTCTCTGTATACAACCTAATCGCATGATAGTTTGAGGCAGACTGAGACCAAAGCAAAGTGAGATTACCTCATGCTACCAAAAACAAGAGCAATATGAAATGTGCATTGCACGACGTTTGAAATTTTTTATTTTCCTAAATTTCCTTAATCATTATTTGCCTGGTCCACTAAATCTGAAATCCGTTACATCAGGATCCGTTAAATCGAGGGTTTGCTGTACCCTGATTCTGGAGAATAAACGTACAGTGAGATTGCCCAGGTGTGTGTGTGTGTACGTGTGTGTGTGGTGGCAGCAGTGGTGGTTCTCACCAACTGGCTGAGAGATTCACTGAGCAGAGGCCTTTTCATTCATTTGACTAAGAAGGGTGGCAAGATAGGGTTCTGTCACCACTTTGATGAGGACATGAAGGAATTCTAACTTGATATTCCCCACTGATATCTAAATGCTCATAGGGTATAGTGTGTAGAGAGAGAATTAATATAAAGGGCAACTAAATATGAGGAGTAAACACAGATTTTGGGAAAAGATATGGTGGAAGAAAATATGCATAAGATACAATGATGGAAAAAACTAAAAATAGGTTTAGACCAAGGCATACTGGAAGGGTTTGTGCATGTGCCACACCTGTTTTCCAGTGTCAATATATTTACAGTTCACAGAGATGACTTTAAAACGTGTCTCTAAGTTGGCACGAATTAAAATTACGGAACAAATATTACTGAGCCACCACTACTCAAGAAGGAGCTTGTACAACATCACATCCCAAGGAAAGTACTAATGTCTTGACTTAAGTGTGCCTGGAATCACTTAATATCCTTCATATCAGAACTGCTGGTCTCACTGTGTCTCATCAGACATAAGCTATTATTTGTAAGACAAAATAATCATGTAGCATAAAACTAAAGACAAATCGAAACCAAGAGGTCTGACAATTCAAGATGAGTAATACAGCAGGCCTGGAAACCGAATCATGAAGCTAAGTAACAGCAGATGTACGTTAAATGTTATGACTTACCAGTGTAAAGATAATAGAAGATATGAGCCAGAAGAGGGAGCCACCATGACCAAACAGTTCATAGTCCTTGCTTGGGACATCGAAATCATGATCCGGGGTTATCACCTCCAAGGCCCCTTGTACCACAGAATACGGCATAGCAATCATGGATGTTACAACAAGCACTCGTCTAATACTAGTCTTGTTGTCCAAATGGCCTGTAGGTGTTACACATTTAGATATAAGAATGTGAATCATCATAACCTCACTCATATATCAAATGTGGAATCATATACAGAGAAAAATCAAAACATACAAGATGTCTACTTTAGATGAATGCCAGCTGTTTTATTTAACTTATGCCACTTTTCAATAGTCCTTAACAATACAGAGATTCATTTCAAACCTGGACTAACTAACTGGTGTGTAAGGGAAACAATTCCTGGTACGGAAACAATATTTCATGGGTACGTTTTTGGTGCTTACTGAAGAAATGTAGCAAAAAAGTAAACAAAAAGGTGCCTCATCCACATGGCATATTATTCTGACCTATAGAAACCCATCTTCACCATATAGTATTTTAGTGACTTATGCTATGAATGAACTGCAATCAAGGTTATCCACAACCTACAAATCTTATGTAACCTGCCACTTTAACATCTTTGTGCAAAAGTAAGTGAGTCTTCCTGGTACCTCTGAGGTGGATGAGGCATATCAGTCAAATGTACATAAATGTTTGCAAATATAAATATGTAATGGTGTTTTTTATCTTATCTGTTCATATGTGATCACTCTATAATATTATACACACTAAACAGTAAATGAGTGGAGTGGAAGGGATGTGAATTGTATATGTTTGACAGCACCCAACACAAGAAGACATGAATATGACATTTCTTTCTTTCAAGTGAGCTTGTTTTCACAGTGAATGTGAAGGATATATGGTGAAAGTAGAAAATTTTTACCAAAGCTGGCACATTTATTTCGAATAAGAATCATTTAGATATGTTGTACTTTTGTCTGTGGACTGAACCAGGACATATGGAGTGGCTAGGGTAAATCATGGAAAGTTCTGCAGGACCTGTTTGTGGCTGTGCATGTGCAATGTACCAAATGTGCATGACAGCTAAAGAATGTATTTGAGCAAATGCAGTCTTTCTTCATCTGTTCCTGGCACTAATCACCAGGGCAGGAAATGGCGAACATATATGAAAAAAAGAAAAAAGTTATATACTCATAATGAACTGATATGATTATAGCTAAATAGAGCATTTATAATGAATCTGGTCTACTTAGGTATCATGTAGCACTTAGGGGAAAGATAGCTCAGTATACAAGATATGGAGTACTTGCATTGAACTTTTTATTTACATGGGATATACTGTGCTCTTGTTGAATATGGAGCACTTACCATGAAAATTAAATGCAAAGAGGGAAGCTGGTGTGCTTACATTGAAAAATGGAGTACTCTTCATTCAGTGAATCATATACAACAAAAATGGCATCCTGATTGGCATATTCCATACTGTTGATAGTGCTTTCCCATGTATTAGACAAGGTGGTGTACTTTTGTTGTTTTTATTGCTTTGGTCTCATTTTCTCTTTTTACTAATTTCATCCCTTAGAACAGGGGAAAGAATGATACATGTCTTCTGCATTTCCTTGAAAGCAGCTATGAGTAGCAGAAGTGAATGGCAGGAAATCATCAGCATTATCACTTTCAAAAAGTAAGGTTGGGTGAAGCCAAGCAAGGGTTTTTCCCGTGGCTCAGTCCTTTGTTAATGACACCACCTTACTAAGGTGGGAAAGGAGAGAAGGTTTGAAAGGGTGTTTTATGAATTTTTCAATACTGGTAAAGTATCAAAAACCAGTTTCTAAAATTCATTATTTCCCAAAATGTGTCATCTAGCTCATTCTAGATTACTACCAACTTGGAGCTTGAGTTTTTAGTAAATGACTTCAGAAATGTTTATTAAATGTCTTATTTTGTGTATGTATACAAATGCAGGTATTACAATTATAGAATTTTTAGAATTTTCATTAGCTGCATAAAAGTCTGTTAGGATTACAATGTGTCCGCATCACATTATTTGGTCTATATATCTTAAACCTAGAAAATTCCATTCGCCACACATTTCATGGTCTTAAGGAGTATGTATTTTTGATATACCTGTACCGTTTTCTTCACCAAGGACAGATCTAAGGTCACTGTTTAAACATTTGTGTTTCAGATTCAGTGGGTCTCGAGGTATTCTTTCAGGACCTGCAGGGGGTGTGGTTGGCTATGCCATGACCAGTTACAACCAGCTTGGGTGCCAGCCTGTCATAGGATTTGACATGGGTGGCACATCAACAGATGTATCCCGCTATGCTGGAAAATATGAGCATGTATTTGAGAGCACAACAGCAGGAGTTACTATACAGGCTCCGCAGGTGAGCTGTGATGAAGTATTTGTTGGTTGATATGTTTAATACAAATGAATATAAAAAGAAATAGAAATTTCTCTACTGTAGGAGTAACAATAATGAATATGACTTTGGGCAATAGTCAATATGATAGAATAAAGTGTATATCTTAGCTGTACAAAAATCTCTTTCTCAAAGCTGACATAGACAGAATGGTATTGTTTATTAAGCTTTAAAGTGGCTAGTGAATTTTCAACCCTTTCTGTGTGGAAACCAATTTTCATTTACCTCTGATTATCTTAAACTTAGCTTCAGTAAAAGCAAGGCACTAGGGTTGCTTGGGGACACAAGATGTTCACCCATTTGAAAAATAATGAATTTAGTAATGAATTTAGTGAATAAGAGCAAGGTTATTAGGTACAGTAGG
>JAUUDZ010018328.1:0-11359 GCA_032361705.1 Panulirus versicolor | reverse complement strand
CACACACAAGAAAAAAATGCACTAATACAAATAACATTGGCTTTTACAAGTCAATGATCTTAACTTGAAGCAATTCTTCCGTTGTCAGGTTTTAAAATTCGTATCACCAACGTGTGGCTGATGACTGTCAGCCGAGAGTCATCTCTCATGTTCAAGATTTGTGTGGACGTGTGTGTCTCCAGGTGTTGCCGAAGTTCCTCAATCAGTGTCTGGGACACAACAACGCGCCAGATTGAAGAGCTCTTACCTGTGTTTTGCTGTGACTCACTCATTCATCTTTCCCACAAATGTCCTTATCAATTTAAAACAGGCACGTGAAATATTCATGATATTCCTAATATTGCTCCCTGCATTTGATTCGATGTCTTTGTTACTTTCTATGTGCTGCACATAAAGACGCTCCGATTGATGTTAAGTCACTCCATCATTTTTCATTTATCATTAAAACAAAATATTTCACAGGCGAGCAAAGAAAATCTTAATTACATTCTCAATCAAGTTACTGAAAAACTGTGGCATGATCAAATGTTGCATTTTTTCATGTGAGCGTGTGCTAACAAGTTTTTGCATCGATATAGACCTAGATAATTGCGTTTGTTTAGCGCCAAATAAGCTGAGAGTCTGAGTAATTCCATCAGAATGGCAACGTAATGAACCTTGCATTTCAGTGGTAACATAATGAATAATCCCAGTACAGTGATATTGCAGTGCTAATGTAATAAATTACTCAAAACAATTGTTGATATAAAGAATTATTTATATTAGTTATATGATGATTTATTCTCATAGGATGGTTATACAATCATTACATGATAATGGTAATATGAATAGTCATCAAAATTATATGATGAATTATTGAAATTGGTAATATCATTTATTAATGTAAGAAACTGAATCACTTCATTATAGTGGTAGTAAAATGAATTATCTTTATAGTGGTAATAAAATGTATCAGTTTTACAGTGATAATATAATGAATCCTTCCATTACATTAGTAGTGTAACGAATCATTTTGATGTAGTGGTGATATAATGAATCATTCCATTACTGTAGTAACATAATACTTATCAACAGCCAAAATGTTTCGGATATGTACGTAGCTAATCTTTGCTAACTTTGGAGTCTGAGCACGAATATCACGCGTTAAATTGTTCATTGGCTTTAGTTTTGAAGATACGGCATCGGTCCAATTATGTACTATTTGCACCGCTTTTGGCCTTTTGCAGTTTTGAGGGAATATCTGGCAACCCTGAACGCGAGGAGTGGATGATGCAATGAGCACTCGGGTGCTGCTTCAGCATACTTGCTGCTGATCATTTCCTTCTGGGGAGTTGCATCAGTGTACACGTGTTGTACTCGTTTACTAGTGTTTTTCCGTATCCCGAAGTTTCTATTCGTGTCGTTCTCTTGTCTTGAAGTTTCTCTTTCTTGTATTCCAAGTTTTTGTCTGAGCTGGATTTGGCTTAAATACTGTAATCAGAGTGCAAGCCAAATTCTTCTTACAAATGCAATACAGTGCAATACTTGATGCAACTTGCACTGCCGTGTGCCTGTTTTCTGTCATTCCTTTGAAATGTACTGCTCCGGTTGTACGAAGGATCACGTTTGATTGACTGCTGAGTGATTTCTTTACCGACCGTCAACCAGGATGCCTCATAAGTGCGTGAACAAGTACAGATGACTTTTGTTATGTTTTTGGGGAGTTGACTTATGTAACAGAAGCATGCCATAACCTCGATCATCAGGAGAGCCTACAATCTTTGGCTGTAAGGATGGGGTCCAGGACAAGAGTTGGGCCACATACATCCTGTAGTGCTTGTAGAACAAGGCTTCGCAATTGGAAGAATCGCAAAAGGCGCTCGATGCCCTTTGCCATGCAGACATATACATATATAAACGTGTACATATTCATACTTGCTCGCCATCATCCATTCTCGACCATCCACGCCACCCGCCCCACAGCAAACAGTTTCGCCACCCACTGTATCAGCGAGTTAGCACCAGGAAAACAGGCAAAAAAAAAAAGGCTACATTTGTTCACACTCATTCTTTAGCTGTCATGTGTAATGCACCGAAGGCAAAGCTCCTTATCCACATCCAGGCCCCACAGACCTTTCCATGGTTTACCCCAGACATTTCTCATGCCCTGGTTCAGTCCATTGCCAGCACGTCGGCAAGTTATTTCTGAGAAGATAGTAAACCTTAAGCTGTCCGAAAATACCATCTGGTATGCGCTCCGCACTCCAAGGTGAAGGACTTCCCATTCTTGAAACGCTAGGCTCATTTTTCCTGGAACTGGAGGACGAACAGAATGACGAAATGTGTGAGACGTGTGTGTCATCAACATCAAGAGGTCCTGATTTTGCACTTAACATGAAGTCTTATGAACAACACTGGATCACGCAGAATGAATAATGCGATATCGTCAAAGATCTGGAACTGTCAAACAGTAAGGGAAAATGCTGAGCTGGAGATTGCAATGACGGAATCTCTAGGAGGGAAATGTGACAGTGTCTCTCTTTCATTCCTGCCAGAAAGATTTCGCTCCATCCTTTAAGACGGAAGATAACCACGACGCCTGCAGCGATGTACGTGGTCTGCTGGCGGCCCTCTGTATTAATCTTATCCCTGAAGAGTGGAGACTGTTCAAAGACTCGTCAAAGTTGAGTCTGAATGCTGTTCCACCGCATGATGGCAACGAGCTGCAGTCAACTTCAGTTGGTCATGCAATCTATATGAAGGAATCACATAACAGCATAAAGCATCATTTGAACTGCATAAACTACAAGACATATCAATGGCAGCTTTGTGGCGACATGAATGTTGTCGCCATCTTGCTTGGACTGCAGCAGGGCTACACGAAATTTTGCTGTTTCCTGTGTGAATGTGACAGTCGGGCAAAGCACTGCGCATCAAACTGGGCCACGTGAAGAAGTTTGTTAAGGTGAAGAATTGTAATTGGACAGCGTTTAGATATCTCGGTGGGAAGTTCCCAAGGCTCAGTGAGGTGAAAATCAAGGAGGATGTTTTCGTCGGTCCACAGATCCGTGAGCTTTTCAGAGATGAACAGCTCGACCGCATCCCCAATGGAGACGAGAAGACACAGTGGGATGTTTTCAGGTTCTAGGAAATATCAAGGTTGACAAGTACAAGGAACTTGTGGAAAGCATGTGATCTTAATAGGAAATGGGCTGCAGTATGTCTAATGATACATTTTCTCCTCTCTTACTTGGATTTGTTTCTGGCGAATGTTTCCATTAAGATATCTTGGCGAGAGAAACAGTTTAAGAGCAAATGATGCTCAACGATATGTTGGACTAATGTTGGACGGCAGGAGAGATGCTCCAGGACTTGTATACTAGCGACAGCTGGAGAGGCGGCGCGTTTAACCGAGGTAAGCTAGTGACTGTATCCTGTGTTAAACGCAAGATAGTGAATTCTTCTTGGAAGCCGTAGTGAAACGAAAGTTTTCTTGGTCATTTCCGTGTTCAGCGTCCCTAAAGTCTTAAAGGCAAACACTTCTTATCACCGAAACATAAATAAAGATTTGTTGATCACAGTAAGAAATCATTCTAATATGCCGGCGATAAAATGAATCATTCCATTACAGTGGTAATATAACGGATCATTCCAATGCGATATCCATATAATGAACCACCCGAATACGGTGGTAATGTAACGAATCATTCCATAAAATCAGGAACATAATGAGTGAATAAAACCCATTCATCAAGCTCCGTTAACTATTCCATCAACATCACTAAGTTAAGAATGTCCCATCGCTCACCTTGTTCTTAACTCGTACCTCTGTAACTCTGTTAATTAGAAAAAAAAGAAAACTATCCAATTGAGTAGTCATAAATTTCCTTCCAATCATCGGCTGTAGCGCCCTCGCTTCTCATGCTATTCAACCTTTCAAAGGGAATAGAAACGTATAACAAAGTGTACAGTTACCTTACAGGTTATGGCTCTGTTGTCCGGGAGATTGATAGTTCTCCTCGCTGGTCCGTATGTAGTGTTGTTTATGCCACAGTTTGTAGCCAACAACACTCACGATCCTTCCTGCGTCTATTCCCGTCTGGCTCACCTCACATTCCCTGTTCCCGCTTCTTTCCGCCCACGTTGCCTCACTAGAAGAGTATTTTCAAGACTTCTCCCTCCATAATCCCGACACATAAGATAACATACTGAATTTTACTTATTTATCGTTTCTTTCATATTTTCCTGATTAGATATACTCTTCCAACAATCATTCTAAACTCCTATATCGCAGTCCACACAAAAAGAAACCTCTTTTAATGTAATAATTTTATGTATTATACTAAAATGTCTGTACTTTGAATACTTGTCGAATGTTCTACATACTTATTTGATAATGAGAGCCAATAAGTCCAACAATATGCATACATATATCCATACAAAACAAAGAACTTAAATAAATATATAGAAAGGATGGTTTATTGAATTCGGCGGGCAATCAGCTGAAAATTTGCAGTTAAGAAATCACAGATTTTTGGGGGCTCATAACATTAAGTAGTTACTCAATCACGAAAGAACTTAAGATCAAGGTGGGTCTGCATACTCCTACTCAGGAACAGTGCATGAGTGAGGTATATCTACATCACAGGAAGTTTTACGGAAGACAATACTATGGTTTATTTATTATACATTTAGTGGTATTAGTTGAACATAAGACATATAAAGTTACGTTTTGGTTGAACTGCAGTAATATTGTGTTGATATACACTAAGTACCTAATGTTGAACATATGATGAATATTTTCGCACTGGCTGCGTTACAGTAATATAGTTGTTGACATACAAATAGCTGAGGAAAACTAACCTATTTCCTTGCATAATTGTGCACTTGTTCAAGGACTAATTACGGCATTGATAATAGTAGGTACGGGACTTTTCTTCTATATTCCTGCACAAGCACTGGCCGGTACTAGGTGATTCCTATGACGGACATAAGATTCTAATGAGTCGCTGGTTCACCCCCTTACTGGTCGGCGAGTCAGATTATAAGTCTGGGTCATGACGTTTACACTAAGGTGACCCGCGGCCAACATACGTAAGCTTCTCGAGGGAATCTCACTGAGTCACTAGTTCACAGGTAAAGTTACAAAACATAAATCTCTTTCACAGTTATATTCACTGGGTGAAGATGGCAGATCCAGTCGGGCGCAATCCACGTATCCAGATGGGGAATGGGAGGGAAATCATGCTGACTTGTTGACCTCTGGCGGCCCCAGAGCGCCACTAACACACGTCTTACCCCATCGAGGGTTGGACGAAGTGTGTGTGTGAGTGTGTGTGTGTGTGTGTGTGTGTGTGTGCTTACTTATCTATTTGTACTGTACGGGAAGGGAGTTTTACACTGGTAGGGCACCATCTCCTGAGTACTCTTTAATCACATACAACTTTAGAATTTATATCTACTGCCTGCATTAACCATGCCCTCAGCCAATCTATTCTATTTATCTACCACTTTTTATACCATAAAAGTATTTCTTTACATCCATAATTACAAGTTAATTACATGCTATGTTCTCTGGTTGTTCTCTCCCTACATCTCTCAAAGTACAGTCCGCTGTCCACTCCAATCTCTTTTGAAAACTTAAATGTTGTGACGCGGTCACCTCTCTATGGTAGGTAAATTTAACAACTCCAGCATTTTTCTGTAGTTTACTTCTGTTAAGTATGGTCCCATTCTTGTTGTCCTCTTCTGGATCTTCTCTATGGGTCCACAAGTTTTAGTTTTGGCCTTGTATATGGTATAGATAGATTGCTAAATATTTCATTATTCATATCCTTGAGAGCTATTTTGATATTCACCACCAGACAGCTTATGGACCACCTTTAAAACCAAGTCCTTCTCACACAGAATCTTAGTGGAAATTTCCCTCTTGGTTTTGCTTTGTCCCATCCTTATTACTTTACTTTTGCTAGGGTTGAATTTCACCAACCACGTTTCAGACCAACCTTGGAGTCTGTTCAGGTTCCCTTGTAACCAGATGCAATCCTCCTCGCTTTTCACTTCTGTAAGCACAACCAGGAAGGATCCATACCTTCAGGCAGGTCATTGATATAGATCAAGAAGAGTAACTGTCCCAGAACCGAAGAGTGCGGCACTCCGCTAGTCACTCGGCTCATCTAGAAAGGCCTTTTAAGTACGTCCTTTGATCCCTCCACTGAGATAATCTTATCTCCAAAGAGGGAGTTTCCCCCTTTTTCCAGCCAGGTAATGCAGGTTTATATTCAGCCACTTATATAGGACAGCGTCAAATACCTTCTAGCAGTCCAGATACAGAAAGTCCACCCAGCCTTCCCTTTTGTCCAGGACTGAGCACACTCTGTCGTAAAACTATAAGAGGTTAGTAGCACATTACCTGCTCTCCTTAAAGCGATGCTGTCTCACACTTGGGAAATCTCTTCTCCGTAAAAAGTCATCCACTTGGTATCTAACAATTTTTTCCAGAACCTTACACACGGCACTCTTTTGTGAGGCCGGTCTGCAGTTCAACGTCTGTTCCGGGTCCCTTTTCTGATATCTAGATACAACGTTTACCCTTTTCCATTCCCTTGGCACTATACCTCTGTCCAGTGACAATTTGGACAGTAATTCAAGTGGTGTATCAAGCGTCCTGCACACCTGTTAGGCAAATTGATGAAAGATAATCAGGACCATGAGTCTTGTGCTCAGGTCCCTAAAGTATGCTGTTAATATCTTTTCTAGATATCTCAACGATTTCACAAACTTCCACCTCAACCCATTCACAGGTGTCTGGGCTATATTGTCTTCCACTGTGAATACAATTTTGAAGCTGCTATTCAGTTGCTCACATATCCTTACATCATCTGCAATATATCCCTTCGAATCCCTGAGCCTGATTAGCTGCTCATTAGTGACAACTGGCTCCAGATGAATTTATGGAATGGTTTTGGATTTTTACCTCCCTCTTCAACATAAGTCTTTTTAAAGTTTTTTTGATCCTTTCTTTTATCCTTCAATATTCATTCCGTGTTCTCTTATATCTTCCAATGTTTGCTGGCTAGAGTGACGTCTATATCTTCATAACTCAGTTTCTTTCAGTCATCCACCGAACTCATGCTACAAAAGTACTTCTGTACCTCCTTCCTTACATGTTTCTTCTTTAATTTGAAGGTACTGGTCTCTGGTTCCTCTAACTTACGTCTCGAAAAGAAATGTTTCTATCTACGTCATCAAGATGGTTAGTAAATAAAAAGTCATGATCACGTCACCCCTCATGCTTCTCTCTTCCATGTCAGGCAAATTCAAGGCCTCTAGCCTTTCCCTGTAACGCTACTTTCTTATTTCTGTAACATTTTTATTGTCCTCATCTGAAGTACGTATGTCTTCACGATTTTGACAGGCTACAGATACTGGATACATCCAAGATAAGGGAATAAGAAGCACGTACAGGCTCAGACTGCTATAGACGCAGCTAAGACCAATAACAGAAGTGTGAAAGTTTGGTTTATGGAGATCAAATTTGCTGATTCAATCCAACAAAGTCTGACAGTTCCTTTGGTTTTAAGTCAAGATAGTCTGAGGGTAAGTCTGAATTTGATCTCTCACGTCTCAAGTCTGATGGTCCTCCCTGGTCAAAGTCTGGTGCTTTCCTACGATCAGGTCTAACGGTTTCCTGCCTTCACCTGGCTGCTAAATTACCCTCCTGAGCCCGGCTCCTGACGCCGGCTTGTCACCGCCGGAAGCCCCCCACCCCACCTGTGTCCACCTTCCGCTCCACCTCTCTCCTCTCCCGCCATTTCACATGTTCTCTTCATCCTCCGTCCTCAGCAGCAGGTAATCGCAGCTCTCGTCGAATTACTTTATCAGCTAACAGATTATATCCACGAACTTAATCGCAGAAGAATAAATGCACTGGATTGTAAACCACGAGCCAGAGGACCTGAATGTCTCGTATCAGTGGACCCGAGACGCGAGGTGTCCTCGAGGTCTCGACTTTATGATATTGGCAGAACGCTTCCAGCAGATAATCTCGCCACAGACCATCAGGTCTTTTGTTATCCGACCTTCCCATGCACTCACGTACCCATACGTACTCCTCATGTCTCACGTATTAACGTCTCCCTCTTGTCACTAAATAAAGTCATGATATTCTGTTCATCCCAGAAATATTAGCTACGCGCTACTACCCAGGGAGCAGGTGTTAATATCCCTTAAGAAGGCAAGATAGACGCACTTTACCACCATCCAGTCTTCACCTTGCCTGAGTCCCAATGTCCCCACGCCCACATGTTCCCACATCCCCACGTTTTCACGCCCACATGTTCCCATATTCCCATGTTCCCACTATTCTTGTTCCCACATCCTTTGGTTCCAACATCCTTATGTTCCCACGCCTGATGGGAGAGCATCCTCTCACCAGCTGTGTCACCTTAGGTCTTAACCTCGATCCATCTATTCTTTAGATGGTGTGGGTAAGCAAACATCTTACGTCTTCTTACCTCAGTGTGGCCTCGTTCTTCGTATTTGTATTCTTCTCATAACAAATCTCACTAACATTCTCAACTCTTCAGGAGTTACCGTAAACCTTTCCTAATATCAGACTGCATGACAGTAAGATATCTCGTGCCATTGTCATTAACAGTCATCAAACACATACATACAAAAAGTGTGTAGTATCTTTACACTTCGATTTTACAGAAGAGTCATTTTAAAACACACCAAGAACAGACCATCGACGCGACTCTTCAGTGAAGCGGCCTAACACGGGAAGGTCAGGTACCATGAAACGCTTACATCACTATGGACCATCAACGATTCCTGAGTGACTTTATGATCTATGGCTCGGGCAAACGCAAGTCCCGATCACGGCCATCTCGGACGACTGGCGAGACAGTAGGTATGAGAGAGAAAGTGGCAGGAAGGATCAACTTCAGCTTCTCTGGTGTTTATAGATCCGACTCTTTAAGACAGGAAGGATGTTGATGAAAGAAGGAAACACAAAAGACAAAAGGATATTTCCACAACTTCCCTGTATGAAGATAAGAGGTACCATAACGGTTAACCCATAACTGCTCTCCACAAAGCAGCTATGGGGAAGCAGCAGCCAGACACGGAGAGGATGGGACACACGTAGAGAGCTCACAAGAGCCGAGGCTGAAATATTACCTGTAGAACAGACAGATGGGAAGCTACATCACGACAGACAAAGAGGGACGGTCGAAGAGCAGTGATAGCAGGAGAGGTAATATTGTGGATGGCTTTTGGGTCCACTTTTGACGAAGAGACAGGAGAACATCCTGGGACGAACGAGGCCCACGTCAATATGGATTAGTTCCTACCAAGAAAAAAAATAACTGCAGCACCGCTCCAATACCATCCAGCTTTTAGGCTGAAAATGTTGCCATGTTCATCATATGGGGATCCCAGGAAATAGCAGACGTTACGGATATGCGGAACATTTTTATATAAACGCAAGGGTGAGCTGTAGCTTTCTTTCTTTCATTTAAGTTTAGGAGACGAGTGAAATCTATAATGGCGACATAAGGAGACACATTTTTTCACTGATCAATTGAACCACAGACTGTTACCTCATTCTCCATGCTGCATAGGTCCGAATTAATAGAGGTTACATCCTCAATACGCGATAAAGAACAGCATTAGAGTGAAAAGGGAAAGAAAAGTGACGAAGTAAGTACAGTTGACTAGTCACGGTAAGACTGGATAGAGTTAGAAGCTGAAAGAAGATCGATCAATTATGGAAAGAGGAAAGAGTGTAGGCGACAGGATAGAACCCTGAGGGACACCAGTGTTGACCGGGCAAGTGGAAGATGTCGCCCCATCAACGACTAACATAATGGAATGACGGCACCAGAGACCAGGGAGAAGCAGGAAAGCTAAAGAGAGGAAGTTTAGTCAGCAAACATGTGTAGCACACCCTGCTAAACGCTTTACACGTGTCGAAAGCCACGACGAAAGATTCACCAAAATCCCTTCAAAGAGGCTCACACAGGGGAGGTCACCAGTACACTTACCTCTATAACGTGTTACCCTCACTGGCTATCCTGTTAACCAAAGGTCCCTGGCGGGCTATTTCATCAACCAGAGGCCAGTGACTGGCTATCTTATGACTGCGTGATCCTTAATTGGCTATCTTGTTAATGCCATCCCCTCACACACCCTAACATCTCACTACCTTCACATACCCTAATATCTCATTGCACTTCGCAGCCTAACAAGCCATCAAACACACCCCCACACAATCTAATATCCCATCACCTCGCACACACCCTAATAACCCCCCCGCGCACCCTAATATCCAATCACTCTCACCCTAGAAGGCTCACGCCAGTGGCACTGCTAATGGGCTCCGGACCGAGCATTCCGTGAGGGTAATAATTGACCTGCGTGAGCACGGTTCATCATGACGGGAGACCCAGGCACGACTCCCGAAGCTGCCTCAAGACAGTGACCATCAACTGCTTCCGCGGTGGTGACACTGCCAACCCTGTGATGCTACTACTCATACAAAAGTAGTCCCAACTAAAACGCGAACAGTTTAGGTTAATGTAACTGATGAAATAAACGCGAACAGTTTAGGTTAATGTAACTGATGAAATAAATGCTAATACTAATTGAACTGGGATGATAATAATAATAATAATCAATGATAAAATACGTAAAGATATACTTTACACTTCACAGACTGAGTTAACAACAACACTTCAACGTTATTCTAACAATGATAACATTAACATCATCATGATGAGGATAGAGGGAGAACACGCCAGTACGCGGGGTCACCTATATTACCAAGCTGGCCGGCTAGCTGTTGTGATCTCTGCAACGGTGGGTTATATATACATCATATATACATCATATATTACAATATAATTATATATCATTATGTATTCACTGGTGGTAAGGGGTTGTGGGTTGAGGATATGATTAGAACGGCCAGGCCAGACGGGCTAGGTTAGGCCTACTTCGCGCGGGTGGAGGGAGATACGAACACCAGGAGGTTGTAGGCTTATACGTGGTGCCTGGGAGAGAGAGAGAGAGAGAGAGAGAGAGAGAGAGAGAGAGAGAGAGAGAGAGAGAGAGAGAGAGGTTTATTGTTGATGCACATCGGGAATGGGTGTAAGTTTATTACTGCCACACACCGAATGGTTTAGGTTTATTATTGGTGTGTGTGGGGGAAGTTCTGGGTTTATCGTTGGTGTGTGAGGGAAGTTCTGGGTTTATCGTTGGTGTGTGGGGAAGTTCTAGGTTTATCGTTGGTATGTGGGGGAAGTTCTGGGTTTATCGTTGGTGTGTGAGGGAAGTTCTGGGTTTATCGTTGGTGTGTGGGGGGAATACTGGGTTT
>JAUUDZ010018317.1:296-11359 GCA_032361705.1 Panulirus versicolor | reverse complement strand
CCACCAGCGCTCTATAATCAGCGAACAACTGCCTCACTTCTGAAGCTCTCTCATCCACAACAGACTGCATACTTTCCTCTTTCCAAAACTCTTGCATTCACCTCCGTAACAACCCCATCCATAAACAAATTAAGAAACCATGGAGAAATCACGCACTCCTGCCGCAAACCAACATTCATTAAGATCCAATCACTTTCCTCTCTTTCTACACGTACACATGCCTTACATCCTCGCCAAAAACTTTTCACTGCTTCTAACAACTTACCTCCTACACCATATATTCTTAATACCTTCCACAGAGCATCTCTGTGAACTCTATCATATGCCTTCTACAGATCCATAGATGCTATATCCAAATACATTGGCTTTTCTAAGTATTTCTCACATATATTTTTCAAAGCAACCACCTGATCCACAAATCCTTTACCACTTCTGAAACCACACTTCTCCTCCCCAATCTGATGCTCTGTATATACCTTCACCCTCTCAATCAATACTCTCCCATACAATCTCCCAGGAATACTCAACAAAGTTATACCTTTTTGATTTGAGCACTCACTCTTATCCCATTTGCCTTTGTACAATGGCACAATGCAAGCATTCCGCCGGTCCTCAGCCACTTCACCATGAGTCATACATACATTAAATAACCTTACCAACCATTCAACAATACAGTCACCCCCTTTTTTAATGAATTCCACTGCAATACAATCCAAATCTGCTGCCTTGCCGGCTTTCATCTACCGCAAAGCTTTTGCTACCTCTTCTCTGTTTACCAAATCACTCTCCCTGACCCACTCAGTTTGTACAGCACCTCGACCAAAACACCCTATATCTGCCACTCTATCATAAAACACATTCAAGAAACCTTCGAAATACTCACTCCATCGCCTTCTGACATCACCACTACTTGTTATCACTTCCTCAGTAGCACTCTTCACTGAAGTTCCTATTTGTTCCATTGTCTTTTGCACTTTATTTACCTCCTTCCAAACCATCTTTTCATTCTCCCTGAAATTTAATAATGTTCTCTCACCCCAACTCTCATTTGCCCTCTTTTTCTCGTCTTGCACCTTTCTCTTGACCTTCTGCCTCTTTCTTTCATACATCTCTCAGCCATTTGCATTATTTCCATGCCAAAATCGTACAAATTCCTCTCTCTTGTCTTACACTAATAATCTTTCATCTTTATCCCATCACTCACTACCCTTTCTAATCTGCCCACCTCCCACGCTTCTCATGCCACAAGCATCTTTTGCACAAGTCATCACTGCTTCCCTAAATACATCCCATTCCTCCCCCACTCCCCTTACCTCCTTTGTTCTCACCTTTTTCCATTCTGTACTCAGAATGGAAAGTTAGTAAATTATTCTAATGGCTTTAAGCCACATGATTTTAATTATGAGATATCCTTTGTTGGATCTCAACCTGAAAGTAAGGGAACAGAATTTTGGCTTTGACTGTACATATACTTCAGATTATTTTGAAATATTGCAATACTGTAATTACCCATATATACAGTACAGGGTATTTTATACTTGAAGGACTCCATCTCTTTAACATTCTCTGCTATCATGCAGCTTCTTGAACTGTGTATTCTGTCTGCATTAACCATGTCATCAGTCATTTTATTTAATTTTCTGCCACTTTTATACTATAAAAGTTTTTCTTTACATGACTTTCAACAAGTTTCTTGCATGATTTCGTATGTCTGGTTGCTGTATCCCTATATCTCTCAAAGAACTATTCACAGTCTACATGATCAGTGTGTTTTAAAAACTTAAAGGTAGTGATTGGGTCACTCCTCACTCTTCTCTCTTCCAAGTTAGACAATTTCATATCCTTTGGCCTTTTCCTGTAATTCAGTTCTTATTATTTGTATCATTGTTTCCTTCCTTAGGCCTTTTCTGTTAGCTTTGTGTGCTTCTGTAGCTGTAGTGAACAAACTTGAGAAGCATATTTTAGTTTTGTCGTTATGTAGGATATGAACAGCTTGCCAAGTACATCCTTATACTTGAAAGCTACTCAAGCATTTGCTTGGAGACACTGTCTCAATATTCTCCTAATGTGGAACTCTGGTGGCATGTTAGGGATGGTGTCAACTCCCAGGTACTTCTTACATGCAGAGTCTTTAAGCTTAAATCCTGCGAGATACTGACCCTATGAAGGTCTTCTTTCACACACACACACTCCCCATTACATCTGTTCAGGTTGAGTTTCATCAACAATGTATCAGAGTATATTTAGTGCCCCATGTAGGTCAGTGTTTCTAAAACCCTTGGTTGCAACCCAAATGAGGGCCGCGAGGATGCTCCTGAAGGATGTGGGATGGTTTGAAAAAAAATTAGAAATAAGAATGTAAAAGATTTTAAATTCACAAAATAGTGCAAATATATTTATATCACAATTTTTGAATATAAAGTGTCATTAAGACTGCAACAGGAAAATAGTTTTGAATGATAAATCATTGATGAATGTATGAAAACTGATGTATTTGAGTCTGTTCATGTCCATTACTTGTATGCTGAAGCAGTTGGAGCTTGATGCAATCGCAGTGTTGTTTCTTACTTCTGGTGTTACTCACTTCTGGTGTTACTCACTTCTGGTGTTACTCACTTCTGGTGTTGCTGTATTGGATGACTGACTTACTGTGATACACAGTATCATAATGTAAGTTTTGTTTGCCTCTTACTTTTTTTATTGACTGTGATTGCCATGCTACTTCATGAGTAGAATAGCCATTTAATATTCTAATAGAGGAAACAGCATTAGCCTGGGAATTTGCACTCAAAGAAGGAAATTTGCTGAAGATAAACTTTATTGTAATGACTGGTGTGATAAGGTTGGTAGTATCTACATGAGTGTGTTTTACATTTAAGGATTAAGTATGAGGGTGAGCATTTGTGAATAAGTGAGACAAGTATATGATGGAACAATTTATAGCGCAGAGATTATTCGTATTTGGTATTCATCTTCAAATTAATTTGAATGCAGTATTTATGCTTATTTGTTCTTGAATTTTTCTTATATCATGGTATTTGCATTTACATTCAAATTCATGGGTAGAGTACTCTTATTCATCTAATTATGATATGTATAATTTGACAAATGGATGCAGACTCCTGATTTTTGTTTGAAAGCATAGAGGTATACTCGTATACAGTTTTCCATGAATAATTACATTGTGTTTTCCCTGGGGATAGGGGAGAAAGAATACTTCCCACGTATTCCCTGCGTGTCGAAGAAGGGAGCGGGTGGGGGCTGGAAATCCTCCCCTCTCGTTTTTTTTTTTTAATTTTTCAAAAGAAGGAACAGAGAAGGGGGCCAGGTGAGGATATTCCCTTAAAGGCCCAGTCCTCTGTTCTTAACGCTACCTCACTATCACGGGAAATGGTGAATAGTATGAAAAAAAAAATCCTAGCCTATGCCAGGTACCCATTTCTTCGACCAACTCTTAGGGGTAGATGAACAGCTGGGTTGACTGTGGATCAAATGCAGTAACCAGGATTCAAACCTATGCTCTCGACCCTGGGCGGCCTGTGAATGCGTCATGGTCAGGAATGGTAACCGCTACACCACAGGAATCCATAAATACACATATGAATGTTTACACATACACAAAAGTGACTATATGCACATCTCAGTGGATATGTACAGAACAATGTCAATCTATGAAAGTTCATGCATCTATCAGCTCCAGAGTCATGTACCCTGTCAGATTCAGTTCTCACTCACCACTCCTGATTCACTAACATGCCAGTAAAAGATTAACCTCAAGTTGACTTAATAATGGATTCACTTACTACCAAATGACTAACTAACAACTAGCCGATTCAACAGTGGCTGACTCAAAACCAACTGATCCACTAATGACTCAACCTGTTATCGATTGGTTCACAGGTAATCAACAAACCACTGACTGATAACGATGCCTCATCCATCCTCACAAATGATACCACACTTCAAAATACAACTGTCATCCTTGGAAACCATCAAATACCATGTTGTATATAATAATACTATTGATAATACTACTATTACTACCAAAACTGATAATGATATATGTTCTAGGATGCATCAAGGGAACAGCATCAGGACCTGGCAGACTGGGAACGAGACCTGCAAATTGCCCTACACCCAATGGCTGTCCTCAAATCAGAAAGCCTGGCTAGAGTCATCGAGGACACCAATAGCTACTTAGACAGTGATGGTGGCAACATCAATGTTGAAAGTGACAAAGACATCCGCAGTAGTAGCAGCAGGGCAAAACTGGGTTCCTATATGCTGCACCCCGGTATGATCAGCCACTCGAATGACTACCACGATGACCCATAGTGTGGCCATCACTCACTATAACATTACAGTTCTACAGCTGTTAACCTCACAAGCACGACGGTATGATTCTTGAGAATGACCTTTTAGAATGATGGCCTGGCCTTTGATCAGACCCTTGAGGCCAAACCATTAAGGTCAAAGGGGTCATACTCAAAGGTTGTAAAGCCATGCTCAAGGATCGTAATGTCAAAGTAATGGGGTTTACTGACTGATTATGGCCTTACTGCTGAGCCATGACTTACTACTCACAAGTTGGTCCTAAGCACACCATCAATATGGATGTTTTAAAGTTAACAGTGTTAAGTTTACAATATTCACAATCCATGGCAAGACTTGCTCCTTATCATCAATAAAAGTTACCCAAACAGGCTACAGAACTTAAACTTCCGTGATCAGAGGTAAGATTGCTACTTATAAAAAAAAGGAGGAGCAAATCCTTAGGTTGCCCCATCAATATCGCCAAAATTCTACTATTACTTTCTGCACATCATTATCTACTTTGTGACTAAAATATATTCAACAAAAATTTACAGCCTGAATGAATGCTTATGAGATCTCTCCTACACAAGGTCAGATTCATATTTCTCTTTAGGCATATGAACTCAGTTTACATTCCAAAAAAACAAAAAAATATGGTGAGATAAATGGAGTAATGCATTTTTCATCAAGTCACACAATAATATCAAAAACTTCACCATCGCAATCTTCATATGTTAAAAGTGCATCATAGTTTACTTCCACATTTTACAATACTATAGTATTGTTAGTTAACCCTACAATATCCCTATCCCTCATGACCCTACTGCTAATGAGTTTATCAACATTGAAAGATAGTTTTAAAGTGGAGTATAATAAAATCCTACCCTTTTATATCATTCATTACAACAGCAACAAAGAATCTAAAAAAAAAAACTAAAATATATCTATACAAGATTTTTGTCTACTGGCAGAGTGAAACTCATCCAATCAATGTTGGGCAAATTTGCAGACAAAATTTATGGCAAAACGTAGGAAATTCTGTGTAGATTCCTGTTATAATTAAATGAAAACATCAACGACTTACCTACCATAAGAAGATGGTGTTTACCTTGAAATAACGAGTCATATCACAATATTCCCTCTGTATTCATTCATTGCTATTAAGCTAGACTTCTTATGCCATTATCCATTAGTTCTAAATGCTTCTGTACATCAGATCTTTTACTGTGAAGAGTTCTTGAACCACAGGTCCTGTAGCCACAGGGAAATGAGAGAGTTCAATTATAAAATTCCAATACTTAACTTTGCAATTCATAATCAGTAAAAAAAAGTCAGCTATTTCACTAGAAACAGCATTTTCTTATACCAAGATATAGTAAAAAAAATCTTTATATATGAAGATATATATAAACATGAATTGTTCAAAATATCCTTTCATAATCCTTTTTCAGTATTTTCACATGAAAAACTTTATATATTCTAGCTAAAGTAGAAAAAAATTAAAATCACATATTTCACATTCATCACACAGTTGGTACTACAGGTTCATTCTGTCAGGCAGAAGGAATGTCATCTCATAA
Source organism: Panulirus versicolor (assembly GCA_032361705.1). Lineage (NCBI taxonomy): Eukaryota > Metazoa > Arthropoda > Malacostraca > Decapoda > Palinuridae > Panulirus > Panulirus versicolor. The sequence goes on along the minus strand of JAUUDZ010018317.1, from coordinate 5,465 downwards.
TTAACTTTATGTCAAATAAGTATGATGACCACAGAATGATCCCACCATAAGAAAGGTTAAATATACGTACTGGAAACTGAATACAGTGTCAATTGAAACTTTAGGGATACTCCTTAACTACTCATCTGCAGGTAACAAGTATCCAAAATATATATTCTAACAAAAAATGGTAGGTGCACAACAGAGATTTACAAACACCAGGTGCACCAAATGCCATGTGCATCACTCCCGTGAAACATGATATTAGACCTACAAATGAGGCACAGATGTCAGGCGCATCATTACAAAAAAGATGCAGAATACATTACTGTAAAGGAAGAGATGCCAGGAGCACCAAGAAACAGAACTGACTGCACCATCTTCATGTACATCAATAAGACCATCTACATCACCATTATTCCTACCTGCCACAATTCCAACCACCCAATTCATTTTTGGCCTTGTAGATTAATGCTCCTGCCACTCACACCATCAACTCTTCAAAGTAGTATTATCCTGGCTATCCACACCATTATTCTACCCACACCACCACTGTAACCACTCACATTATTTTTCCCACCCCCTACCACAATACTAGCCACCAACACATTCCTTCTTCCAATCCATACCCCTGTTCTAACACCCACCTTCATTCTTTCCGCCCATACCATGCTTGCCATCTACACCATTATTGTACCAACTAACTACATCAACTAACAACCCTTTCTACTCACCTTTACCAACTTTTGCCACTCTTATTAATAGGATCCTTATGACATGTACACGAATCTACACTAACTTGCTCACTAATTACAGAGATGAGGCTAGCATTTGGTTCAGGATCTTCAAAATCTCAGTATAACAAATTCAGGTCTGGTTTATCAACTTATACTACAAAATTTTCCCCACTTGCTCTACACTACAGGGTTGGTTTCTCTTTATTTTTTTCTGTAGATATTACTCCAGCTTCTGCCCCATGAACTGGTTGCTTTTATACTATCATTAACGGGACCACATGATATTCAGCAAGCCACTAAGAGACATTATTACTGTGTGGATGTTGACCACACAAGGGTGGACTGCAGTAATGTCTGTATCTCTCCCTATACCGCTATGGTTTGGAAATTTTTTTTCCTCCCTCTTCTGTACCTTTTTAGCCCATTGTGTACTTCATTTAATTCTTCACTTACATGATGACTTCCATCCGCAATCAGAGCCTCTGACGTAGAAAATCAGTTTGACTACTAAACTTCACGAGCATTTCAAAACAAAATTTCTGCTAGTTTTCTACCTTCTCAAAACTTTTCAAATAAATTTTTAAAAAGTTGCCACCAATTCTATGGGATAGGATTTCATATGTAACCTCATACTATATTCAGATACAGAATTTTGTGGGAAGGATCACTAGAAAAGTTTGACTGAGTGACCCTTCCAACTGTTGGTCAAGTTCTGTTTACTGCTTTGTGTAAGAGCAGAAACCTTCATGGATATAGCCTTTGCCAGTATTGCCTTCTTGACCTGGAGTGCATCGTTTTCATACTGGAATACAGTGGTTATTTCTTCACTTGATATTTACGGAAGAACTCACTTCAGGGGTTCACTTGTCTCCTTGCTCCCACATCATACAGCTAAATCTGCCCATATTCTAGCCCAAAGAATGAAGAGTCACACAAATACAGCTAGACAGTGGATATTTTTATTAGTGTAAAATAAAACATGCTTCCATGCACAATAATTTCTAATACTGTCTGAAGAGATTTAAGTGGAATATTCTAAATTGCACAATTTTTATTCTCTTTATGACAATGGACTCCATAACCAGCTGTAGCAGTTCTGAGAAAATTACCTACTCTAGCACATGAAGTAAAGAAGTCAATGTTGCATACAAGTAATATACTGGGATAAAGTACTGTTAGTAAAGGGCTGGAAAGCAGGAAAAATACGAAACAAAATGACTTGAGTAACAAAATTAATATATTATGAATATATTAAGTGCTACTTATTCTTCTGAAATCTAAGCCTACATTTTTACTTATCAATCTAGTAATTACCCTTAATAATAATGAATACCCAAAGTGCTTATATTCAATATAACGTTAATCATTATAAACAATATATGATATTTTCTCTGTACATATTCATAAATACAGTAATCAAATTCAATAAACATTGAATTTCTACTAAGATATGTACATATATGTATAATAACATTTTGAAAAACATAGTACACAAACTAGGTAATTCTGTAAAAATATATACAGCACTTAAACATCTAAGAAAAATTTATCATTTTATTAGTAGTGACCGGTATCATAAAATTTTAAATCTATACCCAGAAATCATAGCTCCAACTAATGTGCCACTACTTTATAACCATTAAACAAATCATTATTGCAAAAAAATTGCACAAATTAAACCCAAACAGTTATATATATGCATCTATAGTTATGCTTGTCAAGTTATACGAACATCTTTTCAAGTAATGTAAGCTAACACTAGTGGAAGAATGTGAGGCACTTGCATTGCCTGAGAACTTGCCACTTTGGTGCCATATAACAGTTTTAAAGATTAATAAAATTTTCTGTGCTTTAAAACACCTAAACCAAGGATTATAATATCCATACAAAATGCAGGCAGCACAGACCCTATAAAATCATCAATTACTTAGTATCTTAAATCATCACCTCCTCAATGGCCAGCTACCAAGAATCCATATTTGTTAGCTGAAGTAACAAAAATACAACAATCCATCATACATTAGCTTAACCTTCTAGCTACTAATCTCTTCCCCTGCAGGCAGTTTTCACAGCCAAAGGTATAACACTGCTGACTTATCTTTTAGACTACTATCTGAGAAGAAAACCGAAAATGGGTTACAGGTAGACAGGCACTTCATGTCTATGATCCATAAGTTTTTTCAAACACGAGGTTCCTTAGATTTTAGTTCTAATATAATTTTCCTTGCATATCAATACAGTCTATAATCATCCTATAAGTCAGAGTTCAAGACAGAAAGAAGCCATTTTTTCACAATATTCTTCAAGCATTCAAGTAATGAAAATATACGGCAGGCCAATGATTCATAAAGACACTTGTGCAAAAACAAACTTGTTGCTTTGAATCATTGGAACTTCCACTAAATATAAGAAATCTGTGATAATGCACATACCATATTCAATTCTGGAACAGGAACAATGTAACTCTTGGATAGTACATCTTATAGTCTATTCCCTATGTTCTGCAAACTTACAAATAATTCTTTACTTGACCTTTCTCTATGCACATTATGCAGCCACCTTACTACACTAAGAAACAGACACTAACTTATTTGGTTGTGCAAAACTTACCCATTTACATATGGGGTGAGTAGACTATGTTATCAACAAAGTAATGAATGAATACTGCAAAAGGCAGGGAGATTTCACTTAGGTTATAAAAATCAAATCAGACAATAAGCCTATAATGCTTTAAGAGTTCATGGGAGTACTACATGACCATAATTCTTAAAATTCTTAATATAAAGGACTCAGTATGAAAGTAATGGAAATGTCTACCCTTATTCTTAGACCAATATTCTTTAGCATAATACAAAATCATGAATATGATCTGTCTGCTCCAAAGCATGACTAAATAAAGCATATTCATCACAAATTCTCCTTGAGACCAGAGGAAAGAAAAAATATTTTCTGGGCAGGAGATCCTTATCAGTAATATGGCAGGATATCCAAAAACTATGTAGTAATGTGGTGGATGGCTGGCTGTACTGGCTACAGTTACAAGTGTTGGGGGTAGGAGTGTCTAAATCACTTGTTACATAACAATTTACTTCAATAGTTTACTATCATTTATTTACCTGTCCTGAGTTTGACATGAGCATTTGAAAATGCTCTCCAACACCTCCTCACACTAAAGATACTTGACATTACCCTATGCAATGATGACAAAAATGGTTAGCAAACTTTATAGTTGGCCACCAAGCCAGAGTTACTCACAAACCCTCTGCTTCTAAAATCCACAACTCAACAAGGAAGTTTCCCAGGGAGCAGTTATTTCTGTAACCCTCTTCAATCTGTTCCAGTATAACCTTCCATATCCTCTTGCAAACCATAGCAAGACAGTTCTCCAGAGCTCATATGACATTACAGTCACATAACAACATCTTGACACAATCCAAACAACAGCAAAAATGGAACACTACCTTCACACCTACTTTTTAAATTAGAGGCTCCAGTCTTGGGCAAAAGTCCACATCATGACCAGGCCCCACTTGAAAAATAAAGGTTAATGAAAGGGAGAAAAAAAGAGTCAAGGCAATATATCTATGAAATTTGGAGGAAATGAAAAACCAGTCTTTTAAAATGTGCCGGATCATAGTTATTGGGAAAACCATGAGAGGACAGAGCTCTAGATCTTCAAAGTGTATGGAAAGAAACAGTTATCAATTATTGAGAAAACCAGGAGAAGACAGAGCTCTAGATCTTCAAAGTGTATGGAAAGAAACAGTTATCAATTATTGGGAAAACCATGAGAGGACAGAGCACTAGATCTTCAAAGTGTATGGAAAGAAACAGTTATCAATATGACCTAGGCAGCTTGCCTAAGACTGTATGGTCTAGCTAATGGTGGAGAGCATACAAACAGCTAGCTCTCAGGTGCAAAAACTTAACACACATTCTCTAAACTCTGATATTTTAATCAATTAAATAAGTTTATGACACTTAAAATCATTCATACTGCTGAGCTTAACCCTAGCTAAAGCACAGGAATATTCCAGCTATCTATCTCTTGTATAACCAGTCAAAAAATTTCCTCAAAAGGGAGACCTAGCCTTGCACTTTCTCCTTGAAAAAGCTTTGCAACAGCAATGCTCTTTGACCACATCTCTTCTCTTCTCCACCCTTACCTTTAACCATGTTTCCATACATTCTTAAGGTCAGCCCTTCCATATCTATCTATTCCTATGTCAACTTTGTGTGTATGTGAAAACAATTAGTAACAAAAAACAAACATGATTAAAATTTCAGGTTAATGGAAATTGGAATTAAGATTACAAAAGAAACAAGACATATCTAAGCTTCTCAGTGTAAGAGACTGAGATAGTGGAGAATAACCTAACATAACTGATGAAAGATTCCACGTTTATCCATCACACTGCATTTATATTGTACTGAAATATTTCAACCATTCAAA
>JAUUDZ010018306.1:0-11360 GCA_032361705.1 Panulirus versicolor | reverse complement strand
CGTACTAAGTCTTGCGGTTGCCGTCGACCTCCATGGTGAGGGAACGAAATTTTCCCGGGTTTACCCGAAGTCCACCCCCCCCCCCCCCCCGCAAAAGTCTCCGCCATAATGTCTATTGCCTGTTGTAGGCCAGTCGGCGTCTTCGCAACCAACACCAGATCGTCGGCAAATGCCAGTGCTGACACCTTTTGGTCTCCGAACCTAATTCCTACACCAGAGTCCTTAACCCATGCAACTTCCTCGTCAATTACAAGGATGAAAAGTCCTGCAGGTGGACCTCCCTGACTTCAGTGAAGTCATCAAAGGTCAAGCAGGTTGAGCTCCATAACTTGAGGGAAGATCTCTAAGGTCCGGCAGGTGGATCTCCCTGACTTAAGTGAAGTCCTCAAAGGTCAAGATGTTGGACCTCTCTGAATGGAGAGACGTCATCAAAGGTAAAGCATGTTGACCTTCATGCCTGATTAAAGATCTCAAAGGTCCAGAACTTAGACCTTCCTTACTTCCGTGAAGTCGTCAAAGATCCAGTAGATGGACTTGCCTGACTTGATTGAAGTCCTCAAAGGCCCAGCATGTGGACCTCCGTGATTTACTTGAAGTCTTCAAAGTTCCAACAGGTGGACCTTCCCGGTCTGAATGACGTCCTCAAAGGTCCAGCAGGCGAACCACCGTGACTTGACTGAAATCCTCAAAGGTCCTTTAGGTTGACCTTACTTTTTGAGTGGATTATACTACAGTCCAGCATGTGGACCTCCCTGACATGAGTGAAAGCATCAAAGGTCGGTTGAACCTCACTATCTGAGTGAAGCATAAAAAAGTCAACCAGGTTGACCTAACTGTCAGAGTGAAGTGTAGAAAGATTCAACAGGTGAACACACTGTCAACGCATTGTGTGTAAAAGTCTGCAAGGTGAACCTTCCTGACTTGATTGAAGTCATCAGATATCCAGCTGGTGGACCTTCTTGACTTGAGTGAAGTCATTAAACGTCAAGCAATCTGACCTACGTGAATTGAGTGAGGAACTCAAGGGTCCAGCATCTGGACTTCCCTTACTTGCGTGAAGTCCTTCATGACTTGAATGAAGTCATCAAGCTTGAAGCAGGTTGACCTTCATGACTTGAGCAAAGAACTCAAAGGTACAACAGGTGAAAATCCCTGATTTGACTAAAGTGTGCAAAGGTCCAGGAGATCGACCTCCCTGACTTGCTTGAAGTCTTCAAAGGTCCAGCAGGTGGACCTCCCAGATATGATGACGTTATCAAAGGTCCAGCAAGTGGATCACCTTGACATGAGTGAAATCCTCGATGGTCCACCAGGTAGACCTCACTTTCTGAGTGAATTACACTACTGTCTAGCAGTTGGACCTCCCTGACAAGAGGGAAATCATCAAAAGGTCCAGCAGTTGGACCTCACTGTCTGAGTGAAGTTTAATAATGTCCACCAGGTTGACCTCACTGTCAGCGTGAAGTGCACATAAGTTCAGCAGGTGGACAACATTATCTGAGTATATTGTGCAAAGGTCCAGTATGTGGACCTTCCTGCCTTCAGTGAAGTCCTCAAATGTCCAGCATGTGGGCCTCCCTGACTTGAGTCAAGTTAGCAAACATCAAGCAGGTTGATTTCCATGAATTGAGTGAAGACCTCAGAGGTTTAGCAAGTGGAATTCCCTGACTTACATGAAGTCCTCAAAGGTCCAGCAGGTGGACCTCAATGACTTGTGTGAATTCATCAAACATTCAATAGGTTGAACTTCATTACACGAGTAACGAACTCAAAAGTGCAGCAGGTGGACCTTCCTAGTATGCATGAAGTCTTGAAAGGTCCAGCGGTGGACCTCTGTGACTTTAGAGAAGTCCTGAAAGGTCCAACAGGTGGACTTACCGGACTTGAGTGAGGAGCTCAAAGGTCCAGGAGTTAGGCCTCCCTGGCTTGAGTGAAATCCTCAAAGGTCCAGTAGGTGGACATCACTGAGCTCATTAAAGTCCACAAATGTCCAGCAGATGAACCTCAGTGAAGTGCTAAAAGGTCCGGCAGGTGGAATTCCTGACAAGTGAAATCCTCAAATGTACACCAGATAGACCTCCCTTATTTGAGTGAAGTCATCACTCATTGAGTGAAATCTACAAAAGTCCAGAGGGTGGACATCACTGTGGGTGTGAAATCCCCAAATGTATATCATGTGGACCTCCCGACTTCAGAGAAATCATCAAAGGCGAAGCAATTTGACCGCCAAGTCATAGATAAAGGCCTCAAAGGTTCAGCAAGTGGACCTCATTAACTTGCCTGAAGTCCTCAAATGTCCAGCAGGTAGACCTCTCTGACTTGAGTGAATTCATCAAAGATCCATCAGGTGGACCACCCTGATTTGAGTGAAATCCTCGAAGGTCCATTAGGTCGACCTCATTTTCTCAGTAATTTCCACTACGGTCCAGCAGGTGATAACATAGGTGAAATCATCAGAGGTATAGCAGGTGGATCTTACTCTCATAATGATATGTGTAAAGGTGCAGCAGGTGGGCCTACCTGACATAAGTGAAGTCCTCAAGGGTCCAGTAGTTGGACCTCACTGTCTGAGGGAAGTATAAAGAGGTCCACCACGTTGATCTCACTGCTAATTGAAGTGCACAAAGGTTCAGCAGGTGCACAACACTCTCTGACTAAGTTGTGCAAAGGTCCGGCAGGTGGACCTTCCTGAAGTAAATGAAGTCATCAAATGTCCAGCACGTGGAACTCCCTGAATTGCATGAAGTCATCAAAGGTCAATCAGGTTGACCTTCATAACTTGAGTGAAGACCTCAAAGGTTCAGTAGGTGGGTCTTCCTGACTTGCGTAAAGTCTTGAAAGGTCCAGCGGGTGGACCTCCTTGACTTAAGTTAAGTCTTAAAAGATACAGCAGGTGGAACTCAGTGATTCGAGTAAAGTCCTCAAAGGTCCAGCAGATGCACTTCCTAAACTTGAGTGAAGTCATCGAAAGTTAAGCAGGTTGACCTTATGACTTCAGTAGAGACCTTAAAGGTCTGGAAGGTATACATACCTGACTAGAGTGAAATTCTCAGAGGTCCGGCAAGTGAACCTCCCCGACTAAGTAAAGTCCTCAATGGTCCAGCAGGTGGATGTACATGACTTGAGTGAAATCCTCAAAGGTCCCGCAGGTGGACCTCCCTGAGGTCAAGCAGGTTGACATCTATGACTTAATTTGAAACTTCAAAGGTCCATCATCTGGACCTCCCTGACTTGATTGAAGTCGTCAAAGGCTCAACATGTGGACCTTTCTGACTTGAGTGACGTCCAAAAAGGTCACAGGTGGACCATCATGATCTGAGAGAAATCCTCAAAGGTTCATCAGGTGGACCTCACTGTCTGAGTGAAGTCCTCAAAAGTCCATCAGGTGGACCTCCATGACTTGAGTGAAATCATCAAAGGGGATTCAGGGTGACCTCCATGATTTAAATGAAGATCTGAAAAGCACAGCAGGAGGACCTCCCTGACTTGTGTGAAGTCCTCAAAGGTCCTGCCGGTGGACTTTCTTGACTTGAGTGAAGGCCTGAAAAGTCCATCAAGTGGACTACCCTGGCTTGAGTGAAATCTTCAAAGGTCCATAGGTGGACCTCACTTTCTGAGTAAATCACATTACGGTCCAACAGGTGGACCTCAATAACATGAGTGAAATCATCAGAGGTCCAGCATGTGGGACTCACTGTCTTAGTGAGGAGTGTAAAGGTGCAGCAGTGGACCTACCTAACATGGGTGAAGTCCACAAAGGTCCAGTGGTTGGACCTCACTATCTGAGCAAAGCGTATAATGGTCCACCAGGTTGATCCCACTGTCTGTGTGAAGTCCACAAAGGTCAGCAGGTGCACCACACTGTATGATTACATTGTGCAAAGGTCTCAAAGGTCAATCATGTTGACCTCCATAAAGTCCAGCAGGTTGGTCTTCCTGACTTGCGTAAAGTCCTAAAAGGTCCATCGGGTGGACCTCCCTGACTTGAGTGAAGTCATCCAAGGTCCAGCATGTGGATATCACTGAATTGAATAAAGTCCTCAAAAGTACGGCAGGTAGACCTCTCTGACTTGAGAGAAGTCATAAAAGATCCATCAGGTGGACCACCCTGACTTGAGTGAAATTCTCGTTGGTCCATCAGGTGGACTTCACTTTCTGAGTAAATTACACTACGGTTCAGCATATAGACATTTCTAACATTAGTGAAATCATCAGAGGTATAGCAGGTGGACCTCACTGTCTTAGTGATGTGTGTAAAGGTGCAGCAGGTGGACCTACCTGACATGAGTAAAGTCCTTAAACGTCCTGTAGTTGAACCTCTCAGTCTGAGTGATGAGTACAAAGGTCCACAACGTTGAACTCAATGACTAATTGAAGTGCACAGAGGCTCAGCAGGTGCACCACACTCTCTGGTAAATTTGCGGAAAGGTCCAGCAGGTGGACCTTACTGAATTGAGTGAAGCCATCAAATGTTCAGCAGATGGACCTCTCTGACTTGCGTAAAGTCATCAAAGGTGACTCAGGTTGACCTCAATAACTTGAATGACGACCGCAAAGGTCCAGCAGGTGGGTCTTACTGACTTGAGTAAAGCCCTGAAAGGTCCAGCGGGTGGAACTCCCTGATTTGATTGAAGTCCTTAAAAGTCCAGCAGTTGCACTTACATGACGTGAGTGAAATCCTCAAATGTCCCGCAGGTGGACCTCCCTAAACTCAGTGACTTCATCAAAGGTCAAGCAGGTTGACCTTTATGATTTTATTAAAAACTTGAAAGGCCCAGCATATGGACCTCCCTGACTTGTGTGAAGTCCTCAAAGGTCCAGCAAATGGACCACCCTAATTTAAGAGAAATCCTAAAAGGTCCATCTTATGAACCTCACTGTCTGACTTGACTAAAGTCATCAAAGGAGAAGTAGGTTCACCTCCATGACTTAAATGAAGACCTCAAAGGTCTAACAGGTGGACCTTCCTGACTTGCTTGAAGTCCTCAAAAGTCCAGCAGGTGGACCTTCCTGACTTGAGAGAAGTCCTCAAAGGTCTATTAAGTGGACCACCCTGACGAGTGAAGTCTTCAAAGGTCCCTCAGGTGGACTTCACCTTTTGAGTGTATTACACTTCGGTCTAGCAGGAGGACCTCCATAACATGAGTGAAATCATCAGAGGTCCCGCAGGTGGACCTCACTGTCTTAGTGAGGAGTGTAAAGGTGCAGGAGGTGGACCTGCCTAACACGAGTGAAGTCCTCAAAGGTCCAGTAGTGTGATCTCACTATCTGAGTGAAGTGTACAATGGTCCACAAGGTTGATCTCACTGTCTGTGTGAAGTGCAAAAAGGACAGTAGGTGCACCACACTGTGTGATACAATTGTGCAAAAGTCCAGCAAAGGAGCCTTTCTGACTTGAGTGTAATCATCAAAGGTCATTCAGGCTGACTTCCATAACTTGATTGAAGATCTCAAAGGTCCAGTAGGTGGGTCTTCCTGACTTGCGTAAAGCCCTCAAAAGTCCATCGGGTGGACCTCCCTGACTTGAGTGAAGTCTTCCAATTTCCAGCAGGTGGACATCACTGAAATGACTAAAGGCCTCAAAAGTCTAGCACATGGATCTTCTCGATTTGAGTGAAGTCATCGAAAGGCAAACAGGTTGACTTCCATGACTTGAGTTAAGAACTCAAAGGTCAAGCAAGTGGACCTCCCTGACTTGTACGAAGTCCTAAAAGATCCGGCATGTGGACCTCTCTGACTTGAGTAACATCCAATATAGTCCAGCAGGTGGACAACCCTGATCTGTGTGAAATCATATGGATCTCACTGTCTGATTGGAACCCACAAAAGTTCATCATGTTATCCTCCCTGACTTGAGTGAAGATATCGAATGTGAAGCAGATTGACCTCCATGACTTAAATGAAGACCTCAATGGTGCAGCAGGTGCACCTCCACGACTTACATGAAGTCCACAAAGGTCCATCGGGTGGACCTTTCTGACCACCCAGACTAGAGTGAAATCTTCAAAGGTCCATCAGGTGTACTTCTAAAACATGAGTTAGAACAGAAGTGCAGCAGGTGAACCTCACTCTCTTACTGGGAAGTGTAAAGGTGCAGCATGTGGACTTACCTGATATGAGTGAAGTCCTGAGAGGTCCAGTAGTTGGACCTCACTATCTGAGTAAAGTGCACAATGATCCGCCAGGCTGATCTCAATGTCTGTTTTAAGTGCACAAACGTCAACAGGTGCAGCACATTCTGATTAGAAAATACAAAAGTCCAGCAGTTGAACCTTCCTGATTTGAGTGTAATCATCAAAGGTCAGTCAGGTTGACCTTCATAGCTTAAGTGAAGAATTCAATAATGCAGCAGGTTGGTCTTCTTGACTTGCGTAAAGTCCTCAAAAGTCTATTGGGTGGACACCTACCTGGCTTGAGTGAAGGCTTCCAAGGTCCAGCAGGTGGACACCACTGAACCGACTAAAGTCCTCAAAGTTCCAGCAGATGGACCTCCTCGACTTGAGTGAAGTCATCGAAGGTCAAGTAGGTTGACCTCCATGACTAGACTGAAGACATCAAAGGTCTGGCAGGAGGACCTCCCTGACTTGATTGAAGTCCTCAAAAGTCCGGCAGTTACACTTCTATGACGGGTGAAATCCTCAAATGTCCCGCAGGTGGACCTCCCTGAAGTGGGTGACTTCATCATAGGTCAAGCAGGATGACCTCTTTGACTTTATTGAAAACTTGAAAGGTCCAACATCTGGACCTCCCTGATTTGGGTGAAGTCCTCAAATGTCCAGCAGTTGGACATCCCGGACTTGAGTGACGTCCTTAAAGGTCCAGCAGGTGGACCAACCTGATTTGAGTGAAATCCTCAAGGGTCCATCTTGTGGACCTCACGGTCTGAGTGAAGTCCTCAAAAGTCCATAAGGTGGACCTCCTTGACTTGAATGAACTATTCTAAGCGCCAGCAGGTGGACATCTCTGAAATGAGTAAAGTCCACAAAGGTCTAGCAGAGAGACCTTCTTGATTTGAGTGAAGTCATCGCAAGTCAAGGAGGTTGACCACCATGACTTGAGTGAAGACATCATAGGTCTGGCAGGTGGACCTCCCTGAGTTGAGTGAAGTTATCAAAAGTCCAGCAGCTGCACTTACATGAGTGAAATCCTCAAAAGTCCCGCAGGTGAGCCTCCTTGGAATGAGTGATTTCATCATAGGTCAAGCAGGTTGACCTCTAAGACTTTATCAGAAACCTCAAAGGTCCATCATATTGATCTCTCTGACTTGTGTGAAGTCCTCAAAGGTCCGGCAAGTGGACCTCCCCTACTTGTGTAAAGACGTCAAAGTTCCAACATGTTGACCTCTCTAACTTGATTGACGTCCGCAAAGGTCCAGCAGGTGGACCACCCTGATTTGAGTGAAATCCTTAAAGGCCCATTTTATGGACCTCATTTTCTGAGTGGAGTCCTCAAAAGTTCATCAGGTGGATCTCCCCGACTTGAATGAAGTCATCAAAGATGAAGTATTTTGAACTCCATGACTAAAATGAAGATCTCAAAGGTCTAGCAGGTGGACCTCCCTGACTTTAGTGAAGTCATCAAAATTCCAGCGGGTAGACACTCCTGACTTAAGGGAAGTCCTCAAAGATTCATCGGATGGACCACCCTGACTTGAGTGAATTCTTCAAAGTTACCTCAGGTGGACTTCACCTTTTGTGGGAATTACACTACGGTCCAGAAGGTGGACCTCCATAATATGTGTGAAATCATCAGACGTCCAGCCGGTGGACGCTCACTTTCTTAGTGAAGAGTGTAAAGGTGCAGTATGGAAACCTACCTGAGTGAAGTATAGAATGGTCGAGTAGTTGGACTTCACTATCTGAGTGAAGTGCGCAATGGTCCGCCAGGTTAATTTCACTGTGTGAAGTACACAAACGTCAACTGGTGCACCACAGTCTGATTACATTGTGCAAAAGCAAAGTAGGTGAGCCTTCCCGACTTGAGTGTAACCATTAAAGGTCAATCAGGTTGACCTTCATAACTTGAGTGAAGAAATCAAAGTTCCATCAGGTTGGTCTTCTTGACTTGAGTAAGGTCCTCAAATGTACATCGGGTGGACCTCAATGACTTGAGTGAAGCCTTCCAAGGTCCAGCAAGTGGACGTCGCTGATTTGTCTTCATAGATTCCCAATTAGTGATGGGACGTGCGGGGAAAGTCTAACTACATCTACAATCTGTGCACTTTTTTGTGATTTTACTTGCTACATTAGCAAGGGGGTGTGTCGGTAAGCGACCTAACTACGTGGTGACAGTGAAAGAAGTTGCTAATTGAGGGAAGGAGTGTATGGACACAGTAAGAGGAAGATTTAAGATCAGTATGCTGATAGCATAGACAGAAGTAAGTTGAGAGGTGGCGATCAGACGATGGTTCGAAACATACCTTACCTACCGACTAATTGCACAGTGACCTTCCAGCACTGCTCACCTTCCAGTATGGCCTGTCGTGCGGAAGCAATGGGCAACCCCGCCAAGGCGTCCACCGTCCATCACGACAACCCGACCTCAGGAACTGGTACCTACCCTTGGAGCCACGGGAGAACAGCCTAGTCCCGCCCGCCCCAAGCGCACAAAGGGGGAAATGACCTTCGCCAACCCGTTGGCCGTCACCAGATGTACAAGGCAGGCTCCGATTTTCAACCTGTGCTCTTGGACTACATCCTGTGAAAGGAGTGGGTCCAGGTTAGGGCTTTGACAGTGCACACCTCAAGGTCCTGGTACATAAGCCCTAACTCTCGCAATTTCTTGGTACCATGCGCGACGCCAATTCAATGTGGCAGATGTCATATGCACGGTGCCTTTGCCGGTGAAATCCCGTACGCCCTGTAGGACTTCCGGGTAGCCGTAATAGCTGCACCTATGTTGGTGTGCAGCCGAAAGCGCGAAATGGACGTTAGAGACAAGAGTATCTATAATAAAGGCCTCTGTACATTTGGAAGCCACGATGTTCGGCTTCCTAAAGGACCCCACAATCGGAATGTGGGGCTCGCAGGACACCTCGTAACCCCTCTGTCTCAGTCGTCCGGTCAAATAGGCACTGATGTTGTCGTGCCTCTTTCCCCTTCCGCCATGGGTACGGGGGCACATCTGTGCGATGTGCCCGAGCGTACTTGGCTTCTGACACGTGTCACAGAGGCCATTGATCTCGGGCCGGACTCTGGAAGCCCTGGCAGGAGTGGGCAAAGCGTCAATCCTCACTTGGACGGCCTTCACGTAGTCAGAACCGGACAGGAAACGGTTCTTGCTATTCACCCATCTGCTAACCTGAGGCACGGCAGCAGATGGAGCAAGACCCTCACCGTCAACGATGCTGACCAGATTGGCCCTCCATGCGTGATGGCGGTCGAGTTTGTTACTTGCCTGCCGACCAGCAATGCACGCGGGTCCAGTCCAGCGCTGCAGTTTGCTCAACACTGCAGGCTCCCGAACAGCCACCTGAATCACCGGGTCGGTCGAGGTGAGTAACTTCTCGAACCTGGCTTGTTTATTCAACCGGACGGTCGAGGCAAAGTCTGGTATACCAAGCCCACCATCTCCTGCCGCCGAGTAGAAGTATGAACAAGCCACGTCATGGGCTAGACGGAGCCAGCGAGGAGCCTCCACTCGCACCCGTCTGTCCATGCGTGCTAGTTGTGTCTTATATACTTCACCCAGCACCATGCGATGCAGGAGCTTTGGTACCAGATGTCCCACGAGCAACGGAATCCGTTGCTGAGGTTTTAGAGGGGCTCTGGTGATGTTATGGAGGCCTCTTCTAGCAGGGCACCGTAGGATTTTCGCCGCCCTCCTGCTCCGACAAGGATGCCGAGGTACTTATAATCATCCTCAGCGTTCATGGATCCGATGGCGCTACCCAAGACTTGGAACGTCCTGTTTTTGTTGACGTACTAAGTCTTACGCTGTCGTTGACCTCCATGCTGAGGGTACGACATTTCCCAGGGTTCACTTGAAGTCCACCCCGCGGGGATCTCCGCCATCACGTTAATTGCCTGTTGCAAGCCAGTGGGCGTCTTCGCAACCGGGACCAAGTCATCGGCAAACGCCAGTGATGAGACCTTTTGGTCTCCCAACCCAACCACTACACCAGTGTCCTTCACCCTTGCGATTCCTTCGTCAATCACAAGGTTGAAGAGAATAGGTGATAGTGGGTCACCCTGCTTGACCCCACGAGTCATATCAATTCTTTCCGACATCTCGTCGCTGCCTTCGATGTGTGTGAAGGCTCAGTCATACGTCGACATGACATAACCCTGACGAGGGCTGGAATGCCCTTCCGCGACATGGCCCTCTCGATAGTGCTATGATTATCACTATCGAATGCTTTGGCCATGTCGAGGAATGCCAGGTGCACACCGTGGGTGTGTGCCCGCGCACGACCGACGATCGCGTCCAAGATCGTGAGGTTCTCAAGGCATCCGTCCATAGGAACGAATGCCTCTTGAGCTTCATCGATCTGGACGAGGCTCAAGGTGCGGCTGCTCGGAACTTTATGAAGCAGACGGACTACGGCACAGGAGATGGTAATCGGCCTGTAGTCCTTGGGTTCGGTTGAGTTAGGTACTTTAGGAATTAGTCATAAAAGGTCCAGTAGATGGACCTCTTCGACTTGAGTGAAGTCATCGAGAGTAAGCAGGTTCAACTCCATTACTTTAGTGAAGACATCAAAAGTCTGGGAAGTGGACATCCCTGACTTCAGTGATGTCCTCAGAGGTCCGGCAAGTGGAACTCCCTGACTTAAGTGAAATTCTCACAGGTCCAGCAGGTGGACTTCCCTGGCTTGAGTGAATTCCTCAAAAGTCCATCAGTTGCACTTACAAGACTTGAGTGAAATCCTCAAATGTCCCGCAGGTGGACCTCCCTTAACCGAGTGAATTCATTATAGTTCAAACAGGTTGACCTCTATGACTTTATTGAAAACTTTAAAGGTCCAGCATATGGACCTCCCTGACTTTATTGAAAACTCAAAGGTCTAGCATAAGGACCTCCCTGACTTGTGTGAAGTCCTCAGATGTCCAGCAGGTGGACCTCCCGGACTTGTGTGAAGTCGTCAAAGGTCCAACATCTAGAAGTCTCTGACTTGAGTGACGTCCACAAAGGTCCAGCAGGTGGACCAACCTGATTTAAGTGAAATCCTCAAAGTTTCATCATATGGATCTCACTGTTTGACTGGAGTCTTCAAAAGTCCATAAGGTGGACCTCCCTGACTTGAGTGAAGTCATCAAGGGTGAAGCAGGTTGACCTCCATGAGTTATCTTCATAGATTCCCAATTAGTGATTGGGACGTGCAGGAAGATCTAACTACATAACTATGTCTGTGCTTCTCT
>JAUUDZ010018295.1:0-11360 GCA_032361705.1 Panulirus versicolor | reverse complement strand
ACTGTCCACATGTTATCCCCAGGACTGTCCACACGTTATCCCCAGGACTATCAACATATTATCCCCAGGACTGTCAACACGTTATCCCCAGGACTGTCCATATGTTATCCCCAGGAATGTCCACATCTTATTCCCAGGACTGTCCACATGTTATCACTACTGCTGTCCACAGGTTATCCCCAGGACTGTCCATATGTTATCCAGAGGACTGTCCACATATTATCCCTAGGACTGTCCACACGTTATGCCCAGGACTGTCTACAAGGTTCCCCAGGACGGTCCACATGTTTTACCCAGGACTGTCCACACGTTATCCCCAGGATTGTCCACACGTTATCCCCAGAACTGTCCACATGTTACCCAAGGACTGTCCACGCGTTATCCCCAGGACTGTCAACACGTTATCCCCAGGACTGTCCACATGTTTCCTCGAGCATTCTCCACATGTTATCCACAGGAATGTTCACATGTTACCCCCTGGACTGTCCACACGTTATCCCCACGACTGTCCACATTTTATCCTCAGGACTGTCCATACGTTATCCTCAGAACTGTCCACATGTTATACCCCAGGACTGTCGACATCTTATCTCCAGGACTGTCAATATGTTATCCCCAGGACTGTGCACACGTTATCCCAAGGGATGTCCACATTTACCACCAGGACTGTCCACATGTTATCCCCAAGATATTCCACACGTTAGCCAAAGAACTGTAAACACGATATCCTCTGGACTGTCCACATGTCATCCCTAGGACTGTCCACACGTTACCCCCAGGACTGTCCACATGATATCCTGAAGATCGTCCATATGTTATCCCAACAAATGTGTACACGTTATCCCCAGGACTGTCCACATGTTACCGCCAGGACTGTCGAAACGTTACCCCCAGGACTATCAACACTTTATCCCCAGTACTGTCCACACGTTACCCCCAGTACTGTCCACACGTTACCCCCCTGATTGTCTACACGCTATCCCCAGGACTCTCCACACTTTATCCCCCTGACTGTCCACGCGTTATCCCCAGGACTGTCAACAAGTTCTCCCCAGGAATGTCGACACGTTACCCCCAGGACTTTCCACACGTTATCCCCAGGACTGTCCAGACGTTACCCCCAGGAATGTCCATACATTATCCTCAGAACTGTCCACATGTTATCCCCAGTACTGTTCACATGTTATCCCCCGGACTGTCCACATGTTATACTCAGGACTGTCCACACGTTTTCCCCAGGACTGTCCACACGTTATCCCCAGGACTGTCCACATGTTATCCCCTGGACTGTCCACATGTTATCCCCAGGAATGTCCACAAATTATCCCCAGGAATGTCCACAAATTATCCACAGGACTGTCCACATATTATCAAAAGGAATGTCCACACGGTATCCCCAGGACTGTCCACATGTTATCCCCAGGAATGTTCACACGGTATCCTCAGGACTGTCCACACGATATCCCAAGGGTTGTCCACACGTTACCCCCAGTACTATCCACATGTTATCCCCAGGACTATCCACACATTATCCCGTAGACTCTTCACGTGTTATCCCCAGGACGGTCCACTTGTTATCACAAGGCCTGTCCACATGTTACCCCCAGGACTGTCCACACATTATCCTTAGGACTGTTCACTCGTTATCCCCAGGACTGTCCACATGTTATCCCCACGACTTTTCAAATGTTTTCCCCAGGAATGTCCACATGTTACCCCCAGGACTATCCATATGTTATAACCAGGACTGTTAACACGTTTTCCCCAGGACTGTCCACACGTTACCCCCAGGACTGTCTACATGTTGTCGCCAGGACTGTCCACATATTTCCCCCAAGACTGTCCACACGTTATCAACAGGACTGTCCACATGTTATCCCCAGGTCTGTCCGATTGTTATCCCCTGGACTGTCCACATGTTGCACCAGGACTGTCCATGTGTTATCCGCAGGACTGCCAACACGTTATCCCCAGGACTGTCCACATGTTTTACCAAGGACTGTCCACACGTTATCCCCAGGAATGTCAACACTCTATCCTCAAGAATGTCTACATTTCAACCCCACAACCGTCTACATGTTATCCCTAGGACTGTCCACACGTTGTCCCAGGACTGTCCACATGTTATCCCCAGGAATATCCACATGTTAACCCTAGGACTGACATCACGTTATCCCCGGGACTGTCCACACGTTACTCCCAGGACTGTCACATGTTGTCCACAGGGCTGTCCACAAGTTATCCCCAGGACTGTCCACATGTTACACCCATGACTGTCCACACGTTATCCCCAGGACTGTCCACACATTATCCCTAGGACTATAACATGCTATCCCCATGGTTGTCCACATGTTATCCCTAGGACTGTCCACATGATACTCCCTAGACTGTCCACATGTTATCCGCAGGACTGTCCACATATTATCCCAAGTACTTTCCACCTATTATCCCCAGGACTGTCCACTTGTTATCCCCAGGACTGTACACCTATTATCTTCAGGACCTTCAACACGTTATCCTCAGGACTGTCCACAAGTTATCCCCAGGATTGTCCACACGTTATCCCTAGGACTATCAACACGTTATCCCCAGGACTGCCCACACGTTATCCCCAGGACTGTCCACATGTTATACACAAGACTGTAAACATGTTATCCTACGACTGTCCACACGTTATCCCCACGACTGTCTACAAGTTTTCCCCAATACTGTCCACATGTTATCCGCAGGACGGCCCACAAGCTATACCCAGAACTGTCCACACGTTTTCTACAGGAATGTCCAGACGTTACCTAGGAATGTCCACAGGTTATCCCCAGAACTGTTAACACGTTATCCCCAGGACTGTCCACATGTTACCCCGAGGACTGTCCACATGTTATCCCCAGGAATGTCCACATGTTACCCCCAGGACTGTCCACACGTTATCCCCAAGACTGTCCACATTTTATCAGCAGGAGTGTCCACACGTTATCCCAAGGACTGTCCACATGTTATACCCCAGAACTGTCAACATCTAGTCCCCAGGACTGTCCACAACCTTTCCCCATGACTGTCCACATGTTATCCCCAGGTCTCTCCATATTTTATCCCCAGGACTCTCCACATGTTACCCAGGACTCTCCATATGTTATCCCGAGGACTTTCCACATGGTATCCCAAGGACTCTCCACATGTTATCCCCAGGACTGTCCACATATTATCCCTAGGACTGTCCACATGTACCCCCAGGACTGTCCATATGTTATCACCAAAATTTTCCACACGTTATCCAGAGGACTATAAACACGATATCCTCAGGACTGTCCATATGTTATCCCCAAGACTGTCCACACGTTACCCCCAGGAATGTCCACATGTTATCCTCAAGACTGTCCACATGTTATCCCCACAAATGTCTACAGGTTATCCCCAGGAGTGTCCACATGCTACCCCCAGGACTGTCATCATGTTATCCCCAGGACTGTCCACATGTTATCCTCAGGACTGTCCACACGTTATCCCCAGGTCTGTCAACACGTTACCCCCAGGACTGTCCACAAGCTATCCCCAGGACCCTCCACACATTACCCCAAAGACTGTCAACACTTTACTCCCAGGACTGTCCACACGTTGTCCCCAGGACTGTTCACATGTTATCCCCAGGACTGTCAACATGTTATCCCACAGGAAAGTACGCATCTAATCCCCAGGACTGTCCACACGCTTTCCACAGGAATCTCCACATGTTATACTCAGGTCTCACCACATGTTATCCCCAGGACTCTCGACATTATATCCCCAGGATTCTCCACATATTATCCCAAGGACTGTCCACATGTTATCCCCATGAATGTGCACATCCTATCCTCATTACTGTCCACACGTTATCCCCAGGACTGTCCACATGTTACCACCAGGACTGTCCACATGTTATCCCCAGGACTGTCCATACGTTACCCCCAGTACTGTCCTCACGTTACCCCCAGTATTGTCGACATGTTATCCCAAGGACTGTCCACAAGTTATCGCCAGGACTGTCCATATGCTACCCTCAGGACTCTCCATACGTTATCCCCAGGACTGTCCATATTTTATCCCCAGAACCATCAATATGTTATTCCCAGGACTGTCCACAGGTTATCTCCAGGACTGTCCTCACGTTATCCCCAGGACAGTCCACACGTTATCCGGAAGACTATCCACGTTCTATCCCCAGGACTGTCCACACATTATCCCCAGGACTGTCCACAACTTATCCATCGGACTGTCCACATGATATCCACCGGACTGTCCACACGTTATCTCCAGGACTGTCCACATGTTATTCCCAGGACTGTCCACACGGTATCCCCAGGACTTTCCACATAATATCCCCAGGAATGTCGACACGATATCCCCTGGACTGTCCACACGTTATCCAAAGTACTATAAAAACGTTTTCCCAAGGACTGTCCGCATGTTATCCCCAGGCCTATCTACACGTTATCCCCAGGATTGTCCACACGTTACCCCCAGGGCTGTCCACATGTTATCCCCAGGACTGTACACACGTTATCCCCAGGACTTACCACATGTTACCCCAGGGACTGTCCAAATGTTATCCCCAGGACTGTCCACACATTACCCCCAGGACTGGCCACACGTTATCCCCAAGACTGTCCACATCTTATTCCCAGGACTGTCAACAAGTTATCCCCAGGACTGTCCACATGTTATACCCCAGGACTGTCCACATGTTACTTCGAGGAATGTACTCATGTTATCCCCAAGACTGTCCACACATTATCCTCAGGACTGTCAACATGTTATCCCCAGGACTGTCCACATGTTATCCCCTGGACTGTCAATATGTTATCCCAAGGACTGTCCACACCTTATCCCCAGGACTTTCCACACATTATCCACACGACTCTCCACATCTTATCACCATGACTGTCTCCATGTTATCCAATGGACTGTCCACACGTTATCTCGAGGACTGTCCACATAATATCCCCAGGAATGACCACACGTTATCCCCAGGAATGTCCACACGTTATCCCATGGACTGTCCACATGTTATCCCCAGGACTGTGCACTCGTCATCCCTAGGATTGTCCACACGTTACCCCAGGACTGTCCAAATGTTATCCCCAGGACTGTCCACAAGTTATCTCCAGGACTGTCCACACGTTACACGTTGGACTGTCCACACTTTATCTCTAGGATTGTCCACACGTTATCCCTAGGACTGTCCACATGCTATCCCCTGGGGTGTCAACAAGTTATCCCCAGGCCTATCCATATGTTACTCCCAGGACTGTCCACATGTTATCCCTACGACTGTCAACACGTTACCCCCTGCCTGTACACACGTTATACCCAGGATTGTCCACAAGTTACCCCCGGGACTGTTCACACGTAATCCCAAGGACTGTCGAAAAGATATCCCCAGGACTATCCACATGTTATCCGCAGGGGTGTCAACATGTTATCGCCAACACTGTCCACAAGTTATCCCCAGGACTATCCACATATTATTACCAGGACTGTCCACAAGTTATCACCTGAACTGTCATGATGTTATCCCCAGGACTGTCCACACGTTATCCCCAGGACTGTCAACACGTTACCCCCAGGACTGTCCACAAGTTATCCCCAGGACTGTCAACACATTACCCCAAAGACTGTCAACAATTTACCCCCAGGACTGTCCACACGTTGTCCCCAGTACTGTTCACATGATATCCCCAGGACTGTCCACATTTTATTCCATAGGAAAGTACACATCAAATCCCCAGGACTGTCCACACGCTTTCCCCAAGACTGTCCACATGTTATCCTCAGGTCTGTCCACATGTTATCCCTAGGACTCTCCACATTATATCCCCAGGACTCTCCACATATTATCCCAAGGACTCTCCACATGTCATCCCCATAACTGTCCACATCTTATCCCCATTACTGTCCACACGTTATCCCCAGGACGGTCCACATGTTACCACAAGGACTGTCCACATGCTATCCCCAGGATTGTCCACACGTTAGCCAGAGGACTGTAAAGACGATATCCTCAGGACTGTCCACTTGTTATCCCTAGGACTGTCCACACGTTACCCCAGGACTGTCCACACGTTATCCTGAGGACTCTCCACATGTTATCCCCACAAATGTCGACACATTATCCCCAGGACTGTCCACATGTTACCCCCTGGACTGTCCACACGTTATCCCCAAGACTGTTCACATGTTATCCCCAGGACTGTCCACACGTTATCCCCCCCGACTATCCACACGTTATCCCCACGTCTGTCCACGCGTTATCCCTAGGACTGTCCAAATGTTATCCCCAGGACTGTCCACATGTTATTCCGAGGACTGTCCACAGGTTATCCCCACGTCTGTCCACATGTTATCCCCAGGACTGTCCACATGTTATCCCCACGACTGTCCACACGTTATCCCCAGGACTGCTCACATGTTAACGCAAAACTCTCCACATATCATCCCAAGTACTTTCCACATATTATCCCCAAGACTGTCCACAAGTTATGCCCAGGATTGTCCACCTGTTGTCCCCAGGACTTTCAACACGTTATCCCCAGGACTATCCACATGTTATCCCCAGGACTGTCCACACGTTATCCCCAGGACTATCAACACGTTATCCCCATGACTGCCCACATGTTTTCCCCAAGACTGTCCGTATGTTATCCCCAGGACTGTCCACATGTTATTCCCTGGACTGTCAACATGTTATCACTAAGGCTGTCCACACGTTATCCCCAGGACTGTCCACATGTTATCAACAGGACTGTTTACATGTTATCCCCAGGACTGTCCACACGTTATCCCCAGGACTGTCTACAAGTTTTCCCCAGGACTGTCCACATGTTATCGCCAGGAGTGTCCACACGTTATCCCCAGGACTGTCAACACGTTATCCCCAGGACTGTCCACACGTTACCCCAAGACTGTACACACGTTATCCCCAGGACTGTCAAAACGTTATCCCCAGGACTGTCCACATGTTACCACGAGGACTGTCCACATGTTATCCCCAGGAATGTCTATATGTTACGCCCGGGACTGTCCACACGTTATCCCCACGACTGTCCACATTTTATCCCAGGGACTGTCCATACGTTATCCCACGGACTGTCCACATGTTATACCCCAGGACTGTCGACATCTAATTACCGGGACTGTCCTCACGCTTTCCCCAGGACTGTCCACATGTTATCCCCAGGACTCTCCACTTGTTATCTCCATGGACATTACACATGTTATCCCCAGGACTGTCCACATGTTATCAACAGGATTATCCACAGGTTATCCCCAGGACAGTCCACATGTTATCCCCAGGACTTTCCACATGTACCCCCAGGACTCTCCACATGTTATCCCCATGGTTTTCCACACGTTAGCCAAAGGACTGTAAACACAACATCCTCAGGACTGTCCAAATGTTTTCCCCAGGACTGTCCACACGTTACCCCCAGGACTGTCCACACGTTATCCTGAAGACAGTCCACATGTTATCCCCACAAATGTCTACACGTTATCCCAAGGACTGTCCACATGTTACCCCCAGGACTGTCATCACGTTATCCCCAGGACTGTCCATATGTTTTCTACAGGACTGTCCACACGTTATCTCCGGGACCTTCCACACGTTATCCCCAGGACTGTCCACGCGTTATCTCCAGGACTGTCCCCACGTTATCCCCAGGACTGTCCACATGTTATTCGGAGGACTGTCCACACGTTATCCCCTGGACTGTCAGCATGTTATCCAAAGGACTGTCCACACGTTATCCCCAGGACTGTCCACATGTTATACCTAGGACTGTCCACATGTTACCCCCAGGATTGTCCACACGTTAGCCAGAGGACTGTAAACACATTATCCTCAGGACTGTCCACATGTTACCCCCATGACTGTCCACATGTTACCCCCCGGACTATCCACACGTTGTCCTCAGGACTGTTCACATGTTATCCCCACAAATATCCACACGTTATCCTCTGGACTGTCCACATATTACCTCCAGGACTGTCCAAATGTTATCCCCAGGACTGTCCATACGTTATCCGCAGGACTATCCAAATGTTACCCCCAGGACTGTATAAAAGTTATCCCTAGGATTGTCCACATGTTATACCTAGGACTGTGCACACGTTATCCCCAGTACTGTTCACATGTTATCCCCAGGATTATCCATATGTTATCCCCAGGACTGTCAACACGTTATCCCCATGACTGTCCACCTGTTATCCCCAGGACTGTCCACACGTTATCCCCAGGACTGTCCACATGTTATCCCCATGACTCTCCACACGTTACCCCAGGACTGTCCACGCATTATTCCCAGGACTGTCCAATCTTATCCCCACGACTGTCCACACATTATCCCCAGGACTGTCCACATATTACCCAAAGGACTGTCCAAACGTTATCCCCAGGACTGTCCACATGTTGTCCCCAGGAATATCCAATCGTTATCACCAGGACTGTTCCACACGTTATCCCCATCACTGTCAAAACGTTACCACCAGGACTATCCACACGTTATCCTCAGGACTGTCCACAAGTTACCCCCAATACTGTCCACACGTTACCCCTACGACTGTCCACACGCTATCCCCAGGACTCTCCACACTTTATCCCCACGACTGTCCACACATTATCACCAGGACTGTCCACAAGTCATCCCCAGGAATCTGAACACGTTACCCCCAGCACTTTCCACACGTTATACCCAGGACTGTCCACACGTTACCCCAGGACTCTCCACACATTATCCCCACAATTGTCCACATGTTAACCCCAGTACTGTCCGCATGTTATCCCCCGGACTGTCCACATGTTATAATCAGGACTGTCCAAACGTTATCCCCAGGACTGTCCACACGTTAGACCCAGGACTGATCACATGTTATCCCCTGGACTGTCCGCATGTTATCCCCAGGAATGTCCAAAAATTATCCCCAGGACTTTCCATACGTTATCCTCAGGACTGTCCATATGTTATCACCAGGACTGTCCACATGTTATCCCCAGGACTGTCCACACGTTATCCCCACGACTGTCCACATGTTATCACCAGGACTGTCCACACGTTATCCCCACGACTGTCCACATTTTTCCCCAGGACTATCTAACGTTATCCCCATGACTGTCCACATGTATTCCCCCAGTACAGTCCACATCTAATCCCCAGGACTGTCCACACGCTTTCCCCAGGACTGTCCATATGTTATCCTCAGGTCTCTCCACATGTTATCCCCAGGACTCTCCACATGTTATCCCGGGAATCTCCACATGTTATCCCTAGGACTGTCCACATGTTTTCCCCATGACTGTCCACATATTATCCCCATTACTGTCCACACGTTAACCCCAGAACTGTCCACATGTTACCACCAGGACTGTCCACATGCTGTCCCCAGGATTGTCGACACGTTAGCCAGAAGACTGTAAATACGATATCCTCAGGAGTGTCCACTTGTTATCCCCATGACCTTCTACACGTTACCACAGGAGTGTCCAAACATTATCCTGAGGACTGTAAACATGTTATCCCCACAAATGTCCACACATTATCCCCAGAACTGAGCACATGTTACCCCCGTTACTGTCCACACGTTATCCCCAGGACTGTCCACATGTTTTCCCCAGGACTGTCCACACGTTATCCCCAGGACTATCCACACGTTGTCCCCATGACTGTCCACGCGTTATCCCCAGGACTGTCCACACGTTATCCCAAGGACTCTCCCCATGTTATTCCGATGACTGTCCACAGGTTATCCCCAGGTCTGTCTACAAGTTATCCCCAGGACTGTCCACACGTTATCCCCAGGACTGTCCACTGGTTTTCCCAAAACTGTCCACATGTTATTTCCAGGACTGTCACTGTTATTCCCAAAACTGTCCAAATGTTATCCCCAGGATTGTCCACATGTTATCCCCAGAACTGTCCACACGTTATCCCCAGGACTGCCCACATGTTAACGCAGGACTGTCCACATATTATCCCA
Source organism: Panulirus versicolor (assembly GCA_032361705.1). NCBI lineage: Eukaryota > Metazoa > Arthropoda > Malacostraca > Decapoda > Palinuridae > Panulirus > Panulirus versicolor. Next base: position 1,355 of record JAUUDZ010018295.1, on the reverse strand, counting down.
AGTACTTTCCACATATTATCCCCAAGACTGTCCACAAGTTATCCCCAAGATTGTCCAACTGTTATCCCCAGGACTTTCAACACGTTATCCCCAGAACTGTCCACATGTTATCCCCAGGACTGACCACACGTTATCCCCAGGACTATCAACATGTTATCCCCAGGACTGCCCAGCCGTTATCCCCAGGACTGTCCATATGTTATCCCCAGGACTGTCCACATGTTATTCCCGGGACTGTCCACATGTTATCACTGGGGCTGTCCACACGTTATCCCCAAGACTGTCCACATGTTGTCCACACGACTGTCCACATGTTGTCCACACGACTGTCCACATGTTATCCCTAGGACTGTCCACACGTTATCTCCAGGACTGTCTACAAGGTTCCCCAGGACTGTCCACATGTAATCCCCAGGACTGTCCACACGTTATCCCCTGGATTGTCCACACGTTATCCCCAGGACTGTCCACACGTTACCACAGGACTGTTCACACGTTATCCCCAGGACTGTCAACACGTTATCCCCAGGACTATCCACATGTTACCTTGAGGACTGTCCACATGTTATCCCCAGGAATCAACATGTTACCCCCAGGACTGTCCACACGTTATCCCCACGACTGTCCACATTTTATCCCCAGGTCTGTCCACACTTTATCCCAAGGACTGTCCACATGTTATACCCCAGGACTGTCGACATCTAATCCCCAGGACTTTCCTCACACTTTCCTCAGGACTGCCCACATGTTATCCAAAGGTCTCTCCACATGTTATCCAGAGCACTCTCCTCATGTTATCCCCAGAACTCTCCACATGTTATCCCCGGGACTCTCCACATGTTATCCCCAGGATTGTCAATATGTTATCCCCAGGACTGTAAACACGTTATCCCCCGGACTGTCCACATTTAACCTAAGGACTGTCCACATGTTATCACCAAAATTTTCCACACGTTAGCCAGAGGACTGTAAACACGATATCCTCAGGATTGTCCACACGTCATCCCTAAGACTGTCCACACGTTGCCCCCAGAACTGTCCACATGATATCCTGAAGACCGACCACATGTTATCCCCACAAATGTCTATATGTTATCCCCAGGACTGTCCACATGTTTCCGCCAGGACTATCCACACATTATTTCAAGGACTGTCAACATGTTATCCCAAGGACTGTCCACATGTTACCCCCAGGACGGTCCACACATTATCGCCAGGACTGTTCATATATTATTCTCAGGACTGTCAAGAGGTTATCCCCAGGACTTTAAACATGTCATCCCAAGGACTGTCCACACGTTATCCCCAGGACTGTCCACATGTTATCCAGAGGACTGTCCACCCGTTATACACTA